>JNEY01000211.1:25957-102898 GCA_020875895.1 Aphelenchus avenae
CGCGGTTTTTTTTTGCTTCGACCGACAAAAATTGTTTATAAACTGCCCTTAGAGTGGGACTTAGAGGCAGTCATAGTCAGTTTTACTCTACAACAGCCCGCCGCCAGACCTGCTATTGAGCTCAGTGGGTAAATTCGTTGAACGCTTGACCTTTTCCACGGGTCCGCATGAGGTTCAAAATTTCGACAATTGTTTGCCAAACAAGCCGAATATGCACTTGGCCCTCGCGCGCGCTATAATACAAAATAAATTAAAATACTAGCGCAGGCCGCAGGTGAACTTAATGTTTTTTAGACAAGGCAAGGACAAGGTTACTTTGAAAAATTTACGTTTCTACTTCAATAATTATGAAGCTAAAAAATCTCCTTGGCACCTCATTATCCCAAATATTGGACATCGTCCGGATTTAGCGCTGGAAGCCCTCTCCCCTTGCTGACACACTCCGCTGCGTCGCTATTCCCCGGGTAAAAACTTACAATGATCGTTATTAAGAAGCCCGTAGCCGAGCATCCTGAAGGTCGACTGGTCTTCTACGTTGAACGTCGGATGTCTTTTGTATTCCGGGAATCCGTGGAATGCTTCCAGGTACTGGGGCGTAACTTCCAGTCGAGGCAGCGCCTCGGATCCAGCAGGCGGATCCGCCAGCTGGTAGCAGACGATGACGAACCGGTCGCGCGTCTCCAATGGGTAGCCTTTAGACTTGACGGGTCGCTGGATGCGCTCCATCATGTCCAATCCGGTGTACTGCTTCTTGCACTTCCAGCAAGCTTGATACTTCATGAAGTGCTCGCCCGTGATGTCGAACACGCTCCAGTCGCGGCCGGCATAGGTGTAGTACGGCTTGTCGTAGACTCCGTCGGGTAGAGCGAACGTGAAATGCTTGTCGTTCAGCTCGCGCGTGGTGTTGATCCGGTTGATCTGAAACGAGCAATGTACGATTCGGGTAAGTTGACAGGCGGACCTATGTCGCGGGTTCCCCGGTCAAAAAAATCGTTTCGAGTCAGTGACTTTGTTCGCCGTGGTGCCCAAAATGTTGCATTTGATCTTACACACAACATAAAATCTATGTCGTTCTGCAGTGTTCACAATGTCCGCATTACACTGCGCCGGCTTAGCATGGCTAGTCGGTCCTTCATGCATGTGGTCTCAGGCATAGCTGGTCTTAGGCCTAGGCCCTTCGATTAAGCATAGACTTAGGCCGATACAGCTAATGAACTTAAGCCGACTTTGTAAACTGATCTGTTCATGCCATTCGTGGAAGCTATGTAGCGGCGTCCGTGCAAGCTCACAAGCGTATGCGTCCCGTCGGACAAACAAAAACATGCGCGCCGAGCCCTTGAACTCGGAAACACATCCTCCGCAAGGAACACACAAACGCTTCTTTCCCCATGAAGCCAATGCGCGTCTTCCCTTCACGTGCTTGCTAAAAGCATCCACATCCCCTTCACATTAAGCGCAACATGTATACTGTCCCGTTAAGTACAGTAAATACGTCACTTGTACAGTAGCATTCACTGCGGCCCAGCAAACGACACTCAGCCGACACTCGACTGTAACTTACAGTAGTACCGTCAGTTACAACAAAGTAGCAGTTACAGTAAAGCGGCGTTGGGTCCTCGAAGCGTGGCCTTACGGCGCATTTTAGCATTACTTGTTGTGTTCATCACGAAAATGTGTTGTCTGTAAAAAGCTTTACTGTAACTGCGATTATGCAATTCGCTCGGTATGCGCTGCGCACTTCTGAGATTTGTCTCCGCGGTCATTTGCATAAACAGACTCTTGAACGTCACGTCATCGCAGACAAGTATCAAAGCGCACTGCATCGGTAAAAAAATTTTGCGCAGTTTATCACTGCACACTCACTGCAAATAGAGTGTATTGCGCATCGAGAATTACCTACCTAGGTATTTTTCGCAGCCTTTGTTTGCGTGTAGACGATGGTGTTTCAGTCAACTCCAAAGTACGTAAATGCTTTGCGCGCGTAAAATTGCATAAACACTGTTTGCCTGTCTGTTCTTTTTCGGGCGGGGTCCGAGACCGCATTGACAAGTCTGTCCCGCAGTGGCACGCGTGGCAGCGGACCGCCGTGGTGGTGCGTGGTCCCGCAGTGGCACGTGTGGCCCCGGACCGCAGTGGCACGTATGTTCGCGGATCGGAGTGGGCGGACCGCAGTGTCACGTGTGGCCTCGATGTGGCATGGCTTGGCCCCGGACCGCAGTGGCATGGGAGGTGCCGCAGTATCATGCGTGGTCCCGCAGTGGCATGCGTGGCCCCGGACCGCAGTGCATGTGTAGTCTCAAAGCGGCATGGTCGTCCCGGACCGCAGTGGCGCGTGTGGTCCCGAAGTGGCACGCGTGCACCGGCCCGCAGTAGCATGCGTGGCCCCCGACCGCAGTGGCATGTGTGGTCCCGCAGTGGCATGTGTGGCCCGGTCCGCAGTGGCATGTGTGGCCCTGAAGCGGCACGGTCGTCCCGGACCGAAGTGGCGCGTGTGGTCCCGAAATGGCACGCGTGGCCCCGACCGCAGTGGCATGTGTGGTCCCGCAGTGGCATGTGTGGCCCGGTCCGCAGTGGCATGTGTGGCCCTGAAGCGGCACGGTCGTCCCGGACCGAAGTGGCGCGTGTGGTCCCGAAATGGCACGCGTGGCCCCGACCGCAGTGGCATCTGTGGTCCCGGACCGCAGTGGCATGTTTGGCCCCGATTAAGGCAGGCGTGGCCCCGGACCGCAGTGGCATGTGTGGTCCCGAAGCCGTATGCGTGGTCGGTCCCGGACCGCACTGGCATGTCCAGTGGCATGTGTGGCCCGGACCGCAGTGGCATGTGTGGCCCCGTAGCGACACGGTCGTCCCGGACCGCAGTGGCGCGTATGGTCCCGAAGTGGCACGCGTGGCCCATGACCGCAGTGGCATGTGTGGTCCCGCAGTGGCACGGTCGTCCCGGACCGAAGTGGCGCGTGTGGTCCCGAAATGGCACGCGTGGCCCCGACCGCAGTGGCATCTGTGGTCCCGGCACCGCAGTGGCATGTTTGGCCCCGATTAAGGCAGGCGTGGCCCCGTACCGCAGTGGCATGTGTGGTCCCGAAGCCGTATGCGTGGTCGGTCCCGGACAGCAACGGCATGTCTGGTCCCGCAGTGGCATGTGTGGCCCGGCCCGCAGTGGCATGTGTGGCCCCGTAGCGGCACGGTCGTCCCGGACCGAAGTTGCGGGTGTGGTCCCGAAGTGGCACGCGTGGCCCCCGACCGCAGTGGCATGTGTGGTCCCGGACCGCAGTGGCATGTGTGGCACCGATTAAGGAAGGCGTGGCCCCGGACCGCAGTGGCATGTTGGTCCCGAAGGCGTATGCGTAGTCGGTCCCGAACCGCAATGGCATGTTTAGCCCCGTTGTGGTACGTGTGGCCCTGGACCGCAGTAGCATGTGTAGTCCCGCAGTGGCATGCGTCGCCCCGGCCCGCAGTGGAATGTGTGGTCTCAAAGCGGCATGGTCGTCCCGGACCCCAGCGGCGCAAGTGGTCCCGAAGTGGCACGGTCGTCCCGGATCGCAGGGTGGTGGTGGTTCTGTGGTGGCACGCGTGGAGCCGGACCGGTGTTATCCCGCAGTGGCATTTGTGACCCCGGATCGCAGTGGAACATGCGATGTGGCATGTGTGGTCTTGGAATGACTAAAGTACGAGTACGATGGGGAATTTTTTAACAGTCCTTTGTCCTCTGTGAAACAGTAGGAAACAAACAATGCGGCATGTTACTGTAGTGCTAAACTCTGCGAAATGCTAGCTCCACTGCTTTTCTTACTGTGGATACCATCGTACCGTACCGTACGGCGTAACGTATTCTACGGTACGGCGCAGATCCAGTACGGGTTTCCGTACTGTACCGTACTGGTGGAGTACGGAGTATGGTACGCTATTATTCTGTGGCTAAAAATACACCATTGTGTGCTGTAGTACGGCTTTGATATGGGCCGTACCAGGGCTGGGGATTCGGATTAGGAAATTCGGTAATTCGGTGGGTTTCGCTTCGATTCGGATTCGGTTTGGAAATTTCTGAAGATTCGGACTCGGATTCGGATTCGGTTTTATTTTTGAAAGTCCGCAGCCCTGGGCCGTACCGTACTCTACGGTACGCGATGATCAGCACGGTGCAGCGTATGGTACGGGGTGTCGTGTCTAAGTCTAATATGCAATCTATGGCACGTGGCACACGTCACGACGACTTGCTGCAATTTTTAACTTGAAGCATCAATTTCTCCGAAAGCTAGGTTCGCTAGGTTTGGCGCACCAACGTATCATGGCAAGCACGAAGGAGCACTCCGCGCACAAAAAAATTTTTACGATTGTCGTTTGGGCGCGCACCAGGCATGCTTTCTCGGTTGCGCAAACTTGCGCAACTTCACACTGTTTGTAGTATGAAAAACGTGCAACTGTGTGCAACTCTTTTATGATTCTCCGACCAAGCTGCAACGACCGCATCCAGTGTATGACTTCAGAACGCACGAGAAGCTTGCATGACCTATTCGTGTCCGATTCCCTACGTCTCTCCTATACCTAATGACGCAAAAATTGCAGCGCTCCTTTTTCAGTTTCCAGTCAAAGCCCTCTCAGACAACTTTTCGAAAACGGACAATTCTAAGATTTGGGTCTTCTGGGGATTCGGTGAACTGGCGAAACGGGTACGATGAACGGAGTATTACTTACCGCATTGCACAGGTGGTTATCGCGATCTCTAGAGTTGCATTTGAACGCTTTGAGGTTCACTAGCTTCAGGTGCTGTTGATCGTCACGGTGTAGTAAACTGACGAAGGCGTCGATGACGTCAGGCGGCGAAAGTCCCACATTTTCCTTGAATTCGCAATCGGCCCAGCCGAGTTTGCTGATCAGTCCGCGGAAGGTCTTCATTCTTTTGGGGGCGGTGACCGTTTTCTTGTATCGGTCACCTTCACCTTTATCGATGGCGTCGAGCAGCCAGGTGCAGACGTTCTTCTCATCCTGAGAGGCTCGTTCTTGTGGCGGCTTGCCGACATTGCTGACGCGTCGACGCAGTGCTCTGATGAACCACGGTCCCATGCTCGCGAAGGCTCTGATGACCGCTACGAAGGCGCACGCCGAGTAGTCATTGTATAAATTCGAAACTTTATACGGGAGCCGTGTTGAGAGCTCGACGAAGTCTGGAAAGCCGCTAATCATTTAAATCAGACTAGCGAAAAAGCCTTTAAAGGCCGCCACGATTGTACGTATCCCTTACCCGCCAAAGAAAAGTTTTCGCGCTCTTCCGAAGGATCAATGATGAAGTTATTCTTCAGCTCGTTGAAAGCAGTGGGGCTTATGGCGCCTGACCGATGCTTTGTGCGTGAGTCTCGACGCTGTCCGTTCGCGAACCCGCGTTGCCGTTGGGCTGGCCCAAGGCCTAGTGCGTCGTGGACCGCGTCAATGCATCGCTGGTAGGTCTTGCGCACTCGAGCTGTGACTCTGATGGAAGGTTCCGAGTCCGGCGTCGCGTCCAAAAGCATGTCCTAAACCAACGCATTTTGTAAGTTCGTGAAAGACGGCCGCCTCTTTGAAGCATAGTAAACAGACAAGTGCATAGACCGGTACTTGCCGCACAAGGGAGAGTCAACGCCTATGGGGGAGGTGTAAAAATTTACGGGGTGGGCGCGTAGTTTGTGTGGGGAAATCGAGCTTTCGACCGAAACACGGCCTCGTGCTGACTCTTCTCCGTGCCGTGTTCCGTGCCGTGAAAAAAACGAGAATGACACGGAACGGAGCCTCATGCTCCAACTCAAAAATTAAATTATTAAATTTATAACAATTTATACTAACATATAGTAAAAATAAGTAAACAGTTTCGAAATTTCATTAAATAAAGCGTTTTGGAATAATGCGCAAAAGTCCGAAATCCCCTAGAATTTGTCCAAAAAGTTATTGCGAGCGCGAACAGATAAGTGCCGATCCCGTCCCTCGGGCCACCACCGGTCAGGACGCGAACTAGGATTTAGCGGCATGACATCACCACATGCCGCCGAGCCTACTGCGAGATAGGTCCCATGCTAACAACCAGGTTTTCGCCTGCAAAATACCGAATTTCCAGAGCACGAACCTTGTACTGAGCCTTCTCAGCGCGTGTCAATCGCTTGCCCAGCATGCGCAGTACATCGAGGGCTAGAAGTCGGACCGCAAGCCGTCGGTCCTTAGCTGCTCTGCACGCGTCACGTACGAAGCGGCCGAGCTGCCGGTCGCTGAAGAGAAGCAGCTGATCATCGGCGACAATTCGCATGCCGATCAGCATGGAATGGACTGTCGTCGAAGGCGCTTTTCGGTGTCTTGCACCTTGTCGAGCTAGCGGACTGGTCGCCGTGTAGAGTACATCGATGGCCGCTTCCAGTGAGCCGGGTACGTGCGACCTAAATGATTCAATCTTCACTATTTCAGCAAAGCAAAGCGCACTCTTCGCTATAACCGTACGCGACGAGTTTGTTGCACATGGACTTGAAGCACAGTTGCGCTTGTTGGCGTATTGAGCGACTGCATTTGCTGTTGAAACAACGCATGACCTGCTCGCAGTTGATCTCGAAATAACGTAGCGTGTTCGCATAGTCCGACAGCGACTCGACAAGCTGCAATAGCGCAAATGTATAGGATGTTAGTACGTCGGGAAAGTTCCTGAGTGTATTGTAATGTTTTAGGCAGATTTGTTAAAGATTAGACACTTTTTAGCCAACTATTTCGTATTTGCGAGAAAGGAAGTGAAGCAGAATTTGGCCTGCCGTAAGCGTCATATACGGGCTTTAACTCAAGTTTTGACAAGTGTTGCAAACGCTGGTCGTTCATAATGCTAGCCCGGATAACCTACACAGCGGTAGACGCTAAACCGCAGACACATCGGTACGTCGTTTCCTTCCGCAATCACAGCCTTGACGAACGAGGAGTTCTTCTTGAAGAAAGGCTGAAGGCCTTTTTCTTCGACGCGTTGGTAAATTTCGCCGAGTAGGCTTAAATAACCTTATTTCAGAAGCCTACAAAAGTGAGTCTTACGAGTATGCCTTCTTCCGAAGCAAAGGTTCGTCGCCGGATAGCAGAGACTTCACAACGTTGATGATCGACGACAAGAGGGACGCTGGCGCGCATCTTGCTACGGCCGCGAGGATGTCGATCAAAAGGTTCTAAAGAGTTAACTGTTGTTGCACATCATAACACTGCTTTTACCCGATTTTTTGAATTTTTCAGGGAGTCAACTGTTAAAAATATTTTTTTGCTTTTAGAAAATAGATATTTTAAAAGATTAACTAAGTTAAGTAATATTATGTTTGTTCGTTATTTAAATAAAAATTGTTATTAAATATTAGTTATCGCATTTAATTTTACTTTGCTAATGCATTAAACTTGTTATATTGTACTAAATTCGTTTATTTCTCGTACCTTTTTGCTGACCGAGATGTCACTGTGGCCGACCTCTGCAATGACATGATTCGCGAGAACTTGCAGGATTTCCGTTGGTGCCAGTGGACAGCATTGTCGGATCGTCTTCAGCAGTGCCGCTTTCTCGACTACTCGCTCGTGCCTTTCATGCTTCGATCCATCACTTCGAGAATCGTCCAAGTACATTTCGACAAGGACGTGCTGAATGGCCGAGGCGAAGTCCGCCGTCGCAGACATTCGCTCGCGAGCCTTCGGATCGGTGGCGAATCTAGACGTGAGGTTCTGCATAAATCTTTAACGTTGTCATTCGAGTACACCTCGTCTTGCCGTGTTCGCTTAAAAGTCCAGAAAGTACTTTTTACGGAGTACGGTACGGGCGAAGGTCCAGTACGGCAGTATGGTACGGCTTCGATTTTCTTTCATTTTATAACGAGTACGGGCCGTAGCGTACCGTATTACGGCTCGTACCGTATCCGTACCGTACTGTACGGCACGGAATGGGATGCGGAGGGGGTCAGTACGGTACGGCTACCGAAGGCCGATCCTTAATTGGCATGACAGTACGGGTTGGTCACTACGGTACGGTAGTGCTAGTCGGGCACACCGGTGTGACGTGAGGCGAGCGGTGACGACTCCTGCAGTGACGTGTTTGTGACGTGACCACGGCATCACGCCACGTCACGGCTCACCGCACGCCACGGCTGACTAGGGATGGATGTCCAGTACCACAGTACGGTATGGCTTCGATTTTCTGGTATTTTGTAAACGTATACGAGCCCTACCGGAGCCGTACCGAACCGTGCTGCCGTACTGTCGGTACGAGAGTACGGTACGGGGGTATCAATACGGTACGGCAGTACGGAACGCGTGAGGCTTGGTGATCTTTAGTCCATACTCTGTATGACACTAGTAATGAAGGTAGAAGGTTCAGCTAAACGGTGCTATTGAGTACAAAAGTGGTGTCTTTGTCGTATCCATCTTGAATAAACTCACTTTGCTAATGCTCGGATTGACGCAAGTACAGTTAGTCGCAAGTCGGGACGGCGGATTAGAGCCAAGAGCAATTGCGCAGCGAACTTCGGAAAGACCCTTTCGAAGTCAGCTGCGGACTTGAGGAACGCTGGGAGAAGTCCCCACAGCTGCCTCTCGACGGTGCCGTAGAGCTTCGCGAGGGATGGCGGCAGAGACCCAATCCGAAGGTGCAGCTTTTCTGCCACCGGAAGAATCTCGTTCACGAAGAAACCGAGACGAGCGTTGCGAATATTCTGCTGCAGTATCGGTAACAGCCAGATCCGACGTACATCGCCAGGAAGAACTTCCGCGTCAACATCGATTCCGAGCAAGAACGTACCTGAATTTTCCTTATGCAGAGGTGCAGTAGCAAGAGGTAGTAGCTAGGCTACCGTATTTCCTCGAATATAGCCCCACCTCGAATAGAGCCCCACCTTGAATAGAGCCCCACCCTCCGGGTTGCTAGATACCCATCTGAGGTATGTGAACTTAAAACCTAAGGTCATATCTGGATAGATAACGACAAAATAAGAATTTTAGAACACAGAGCGTGTCTTATAGACGACAAATAAAATTTAAAATAATTTTCAAAATAAAATTTAAAATAATTTTCAAAATTAATTTTTTTCAGAGAAAATATCTTATGAAAATAGAGCCGCAGGGGCTCTATTTGAAGAAATACGGTAGCTTAAAAGGACACCTCCAAACAACTGCCGGTACCGATTAAGGTCATTTTTTGTATAACCTCTGCTAGTGGCCGTGGAAGGGAAGTGGTTCCCGCCAGGAACGTTTCGGACTCCCGACGCCGGCATTCCGAATCCCGACGTTTTCCCAGCTCAGATTACGAATTCGATTAAAGATGGCGTCGTCCCGATATTATGGGTTATATGTCGGGATTCAGATTTTACGCACTAGGTGAAATAATCCGCCGCTAACCGCCGCCAACGCAAAATTTTAGTCGTTTTTTAAAAACTTTTCATCATTTTAATTAATTTTTATTTAGTTTTTGGTAAAATTCGCTGACTTCGGCTTGCGGCGGGCCTTTTTGCAACAGTACGCTTAAAATGAACCCTGACTTACAAAAAAAACTTATTCCAATACTTTAAAGCCAGAATTCCCACAACTCTACACTTCCAAATTGCAAAAAATTGTGTCGGACTCCCTTGCGCAGGAGTCTACAGTTCGAAAAAGATGTTGTATTTCCGATTTAGGGGTCTTTTTTGGAGCCCTACCGAATTCAAATTGGCGGATTGTTCTCCCAGTGCGAATTTGCTAATGATGATACTACAAACCTCGGGCTGTTGTCCGTTCCCCTGCGTGATGCACGTTAATGGCCGCGAGCACGTGTCGTACTTCGACGCTTCGAAAGGCGCTCGCGAACACCTGAATGGCGAATACATTCGACACTACTTTCAACATTTCCCAGGTCTACCTCGTCTATCTCAGCCGCGAAGAAGCATTTACTTGCGTCTCGCATGCTCGCTAGAGTGCGCATGACGCGCTGGAAGACATCGCCCAGCGCAGAAGCTTGTGCCGCACAGAGGAGGCTTGCCATCGATTTCAGGGCGAACCTCATCTTCGCTGGATTTCGCTCGACGAGCGGCTTCTCGAGAACGAGAAGGCAGCTTTCCGAGACCTGCGGACACGCGTCGGTGGTAGCGCAGTTGTCGAAGAGGTTTGAAAGCACGGTCAGCAACGTTTGGCCTGCAAAAAGGGGTACTCTAGCACTACCGTACGAAGAAAGTCTATACCTAGTTTTTTCCTGCTATCGAACACCTTCACGAAGAGTTCGACTGTTTCGGCAAGCAGGACGGCGCTAGCAGAACCGTCATCTTGTACTTTCTGGTCGGCCGTTCTGCGTCGCTCGTTTCCCGCCAGGCACACGTGAGCCTCGACGATCGCCTCCACCCAAAGTTCGGCGTCGACGGGTTCGGGTACAAGAGTGCGCAGGTCGACTACAAGTTGCCGATTCCTGTCAATCGTCAAGGAGTCGTTTGACGGTTGGCGTTCGAGCACTCGGCAGATGCACTGGATAGCGGCATGACGAACCTGAAAAGGGATGTACTGAAACTTCGTTTTCGAAGGTTTGTCTCGTTTTTTTCGGCTTTTCTGCATTTGTTTTTATTTTTTCCGTCTTCGATTTTGCTATTTCTTGCCATAGGCAAAACAGTTTATAATGTTTTCGAAGGTTTTTTGGTATTTTGATATTGTGCAATAGTTTATTTGCCGTGATTTTCGAGGGCTTTCTCCATCTTTAGCCTATTTTTTTTTGCTTTATGAGATCGTTTTGAGACGAATACTAACCTTTTAATTTTTTACTATTTATTACTAATTACTTGTTTATTCATGCAACCAAGATAAAGCCGCTTTGCCGTTTTGAAAAGGCTTAATTCGAGAGTATTTAAAATTTTTGTTTCGATTATCAGTTGATTCCAAGCTTCCTTTATGCTTCACCGAATCAGAAAGTTTTGACTAGCTGAAAATAATCACTAGCAAGTACCTAAAATCCTTAAAACCGACCTCAGGCTTGGCGGTGTCGCCACAGAGCTTCATGACGAATTTACTGAGCTCGTCGAACGTTTTCTGCGGCATCGCGTCCATTACGTTCTCGACTAGGGACAAGAGGCTGATTGTCGTCGTCCACGCGTCCGACGCCTCACAGCTATGCAACCTGTCGAGAATATCCTCCGCAAGTAGTACCGCGACAGGATGGATGCGCTTGCCAAGCCCGTTCGAATCGGTCAGCAGAGCGCGTATCGACGAGGCGACGGCTGCCCGAACCATCGGGTCGCCATGGGCCGCAAACGCTGCGATGTTCATTAGTGCAT
Source organism: Aphelenchus avenae (assembly GCA_020875895.1). Classification (NCBI taxonomy): domain Eukaryota; kingdom Metazoa; phylum Nematoda; class Chromadorea; order Rhabditida; family Aphelenchidae; genus Aphelenchus; species Aphelenchus avenae. Next base: position 37,207 of record JNEY01000211.1, read on the forward strand.
TCCTGGAACGTGCCCGGCGGTTTTATTCAGAATTCATAATAAACAGGCTCATTCATAGTGCAGATTAATCAGCTGTTGCGGCACAGATTTTAACGATATTCGTTAAATTTTGCCAAAAAATCTGCTTGTAGTTTGAATGCCCTGAACTTCATGACCGGATATGCACTCCAAGCCAATCAGTTTGGTATTCACAAAAGGTGATTTCAGAATCCGAAATGCAATCGAGACCATCCAAGGAACGCCTGGTTCGGATGCCGCTATAATAGCTTAGAACATACGTGTTCTTTTGGTTCCACTTGTCAACATGCACGCACTGCAGGATACTTCCGAACGCGGTGATGAGGAGCTCCAGAGCTTTGCGAGTGAGACTGCCCTTGCCATCAAGCTTCAGCAGCTTGTCGAGGATGACCTAAAAATTCCAAACGAGTCTGAAACTACGCTCAGCTGATTTTAAAACCATTCCGAGCATAGCTCAGGCCTCTTTTCAGGGCCTACCAGTCCAAGCCCGCAAACGCGTCGTTACCTACAATTTTTCTAGGCATTGGCGAACTACCTCTTGAATCAAAAAATGTCGATACCAACAGAAGGAAAACGAAACCCGCTGGTTTTTGGGCCGTTAGTTCCGTCGCACACCGACCTCAGATACCAACGACACATCGGAATGGAAGGAAGGCTCACTTTTGTTCTGATGCCGAAACACGAAAACTTTCGAAAACTAAATGAATTTCTGGAGAAAGCCAGTAAGTCCAGGAGTTGGCGACTTTGAAGCCACCCACAGGTCTCCACGAATAAACGAGAAGTAAGGATCGGCAGTCGACACCCGTACCGAACTGACCCCTGCGTACCGTACAGTACAGAGTACGGTACGGACCGTAAAACGGTACGGTACGGCCGTAGTACTGCCCGTACTCGTTATAAAATGCCAGGAAATCGAAGCCGTACCGTACTGGTCCTCTACGCGTATCGTACTCAGTACCGTGCTGACCCGGCCGTACCGTACAGTACGGAGTACGGTACGGTACGGCCGTACTACTGTACGACTGCCGGCCTTTAATGGGTAGCTTGTTTTTTACGCACCTTCACAGAGCGAACGGAGTAGACCTCGTGGTCTTCCTTCGCCACCTTCATTCCAGTCGTGCACATGGACCGTGCAATGTCGACAATCTTGCTAAGATTGCGCGCGTCCGTCTTTTCCAGTTCCATGCACAGTCCAGCAAACTTCTCCGCATCAACGACATCGCCGTAGAACTCCTTCACTTCGACCAGGGTCGATACGTTGCACTCCAGTCCGCGCATTGGCTGTCCTTCTCGAACAACTGAAACCGATTGCAATAAAAGGAATCATGTAATCAGTCACAGCTCCTTAAGCGTAAGGTAGAAACCGATGCCGTTCAAACTATTTTATTTACTAATTTTAATTTTTAAATTTTTAAATTTTTTACTTTAAACTTTTAATTTTAATTTTCTATTTTTTCAAAAATATTTTGAATGGTGACGGTTATAAAACAGGACACAGACCCAGGCCTTCTCGAACGGCAGCTATCGATTTGTTTTGATTTAAGCAGCTTGAGTATCGTCGGGAAAAAACTAACCGTAGCGGAAAAGGAGCGTTCCGTCGTCAGAGCACTTGACGAGCGTGCCTACGAAGCGTCCGCTCCCGTCCGCAACAAAGCATCGTTTCGCGAGCAGCTTATCGAGGCTTCCGATACCCTTCTTGGCGCGAGAGAGATTAGCAGTCATTTCGAGTCGAGTGAGCTAAACTTCAAGAACTTACTACATTACTGTGGCATTACTGCAAAAGTAAACGCGGATGGAGGACTGCGCAAAGTCAGTGGCCTAAAAGTGGCCAAAATATCGAACAATACACACTTAGACGCGCCCATTAGCGAAAAAAAGCTAAACATATAGAGCATAAATGTCGAGAAAGGCAGTGATGTGGCAAGTAATTTTGTTCTTGAACTGTATCTGAGTTTCAGAAGCCAGTCATCCACCGAATTTCCGATTTTTCAGACCCGAATCCGAACACCGATTCCATTCCTGATATGACTGATATGTTTTCACATCAAAACAAAGCCGACGTACTGGAACGATGCCGTCAATGATCGACAGGTCTGCTTCAACGAACCTGCTTGATAGTTCTTCCCACGCTACCTGCGTGTTCGCAGGTAAATTTCTAACGCGCGGAGAGCAGGCACTTGCCCGAAAGAACGAAGCTGTGGACTGTCTCGGGTCTGTGAGGGGCACACCAGTAAAATCGCTGGAAATTTCATACACGTAGGTTCAACGCGGTAGTGCTTGTGTTTAGAAACCTAGTGGCAAATTTTGGCTGCTACGCCGCTGCGCTACATTCTCTCGAATGGTCTAGCGGAATGACTAAGGATCTCCGTAACATACGGACCCCTCCGTACCGTACTCTGTACCGTACAGTACGTAGTACGGAGTAAGGCACGGAGTACGGTACGGGACGTAATACAGAACGGTACGGCCGTAGTACGACCCGTACTCGTTATAAAATACCGGAAAATCGAAGCCGTACCGTACTGCCGTACTGGTTCTCTACCCGCACCGTACTTCGTACCGTACTGGCCCACCCCGTTCCGTACTCCGTACCGTACAGTGCAGAGTACGGTACGGTACGGCAGTACTCTCAACGACTGCCGCCCTTTAGGAATGAATGACGATTGATGAAGATCAAAACAAGATTACGAGGTGAGCACGCGTAAATAAAGCGAACATTCTGCACATGTCTTAACTGCAATCGGGCAATGCTTAGTCATCATTAATGAAACAGGTAATCTCAAGCAGCTAACCCGCTATGGATGCGCTTATTTCTACAATCGGTAATGAACGCGTCGTAAGCGGTTGGTTCCTATCCGGCTGACAAAGAAGTACGGACAACCCACCGCGACTTTTGCCGATGCACTTTGTTAATCGATTGATAATTGTCCGCAGATTACGTAGAGCTTGCGGGCATCCCTCACTTCACCTCGGCAGGTCGGAGCCCACTGAGGTCAATGCGCACCCGTCCAAGCCTGGCAGGGGGGACGGGAAGGGCAAGTTTTACAAATTCTTCGGCGTCAGCATACTTGTACCGAGAGCGTCGGCAAACGCCTTTTGCGTGTCTTCACCTGAGTCGCCCACTAGAGTGATGTGTGGTCATGTGGTCATGAGCTACAAGTGCATTGAAAACTTGGCCAGACAGGTGAATAAAGTGAATTTTTGAAAACGAAAAGTATGCCCTGGTCCCCTTACTCGTTGGTTGCCTTTGGCAGTTGCAAGTCAAGATCAGAATAAAATTCTCTTCCCGCAGTTTTTCTCCGAGATACTTCTTCCTTTGGAATGAGTCTTTCTCCAAGCTCCATAACTCCTGTTGTTGAATGAAATATTTATTTGATCATGTTGAGGCGTTTTCGATGAGAAAAGGGATTCCAATTTTGTGGCCATAATGAAGAACAAAGAGGAGATTTCGAAGAAAAGGAATGATTTCTGACAGGAGCAGATGTGTCGATTCGAATGGGGGAATTACGAACACTTAGCGAACGAAGTCAGACATAGTGAGCGCATAAAACTATCGGCCTCGTCCTAAGACAATCCACTTGCAAACGAGGAAGACTAGGTAAGCACACCAAAGATGCTGTAGACCGGCGAATTAAACTCCATTTTGTTGTCTCTATCGGTCTATCTAAGCGGACGTAAAATTGGAATACTTACGAAGCGACAAGGAGCAATGCGAAGACAACCCAGTGCGCACTCATCAATATGCTATTCAGGATTTGATCCCGTGCGGGGGATCTGCGTCGCGGTCGTGGTCCCGGTGCTCGGGAAAGTCGCAAGTAGCAGCATTTACGGCTAGGCGTAGGCGAAGTTAGCTCAGTTTGGGTATCCGCTTTCAACATTAGCTTAGATCACGTTCAGGCTCTCTCTTACCTCAGACCCGCGGAGGTTTTTTTGCTCACAGCTGCGGGCCTCACAATTAAGCCAAAAGCGGTGATTTTGCGCAATCGTTTCGAGTGGACGCGCGGCCCCTTACCGCCGTGGAATGCGTGGTTCCGAGTTGCATTCGATGTATGTCCCTGGGCCGCAGCGGAATCTATGTGGGCCCGGACCGGAGTGAAGGAGTGGCACAGACCCGCGGTGGAACGTGTGCTTTACGCGTTAATTATCAACATAGGATATCTGGAGCATGCATCGCCGATGCAGCAAAACGATGCCAGCAGGATTGCACATATTTCTATAATCGGAAATGACCGCGGCGAATGGCTCCTGACAGTTGACCAAGAAGAGCGAACAACGCAGCATGGCGTACGCAGGCGCTGAGCCCGGCGCTGTTTGGTAAACCAGTAAAACAATCGTCCGCAGTGACCGCAGAGCTAATGGATATCCGCCTCTTGACCTCGGCCGACCGGTGCCGAGCGAGGTCAGTAGTACATGTACCCCCTTTTCCAGTGGAGACCTGGCCACAGCCAATTCTACGAGATTTTTCCTGTAGGAAGGTGGCCACAGTCGCCAGGAAAGTGGCCACAGTCGTACAGTGGCCATCCACTGACCACAAGTGGCCAGTAATCATTCGTTCGGACTCCGAAGAAAGTTATTATTTCAAATCTTACTAAAATTTTAAAAAAATTTGAAATTAAAAAAATAATAAAAAAATTTTTATTGAACGGACGATTTGTGCACATCGATAAAGGGAATAAAGATGTTTCCAATATCAAGCACGTCCATCGTGCGCTTCAGACCGCTACAGATTATACGACCGCTAGCAAAGAGCAGAAGCGAGGGAGACTTGCCAGGGTGCACTGAACATCGAATGCCCGGGAAGCAAATGGGATCGTAGAAGCATCGGTGGAAGCACTTGCGTGCTCGCAAGTCATCGTAAAGCGCATCGATACGAAGCCGAAAAGGTGTTTGCGCAGTGAACACCATGTTTCGAACCTCGAACGCGTTTACCTCGCATGGCAATGAGAGTGATGTGAGGAGCCGTGCAATATTCGCAGCTCCTTTACGCGCCTCCTTTACGCTCTTTGCTCCAACCACAACGCACTTGCCGGAGGAGAAGAGGAGTAGGGACACCGCAGTCGAACGATGGCCGCGGTGAACTTTCGTGGGTTGTATTCGCAGTTGGGGACACGAAGAGCGGCGGTCCGCAAACATAGTGGACGACACAAGTCGAAAGTGGCGACCACATTCCGGCAAATCCATTCCAGCTGCAACATGCCGTCGCACTCTGCTTATGAGCTTGCGCTAATGTCCGTGACCACGCGCCGATTGAAGTCGACGGTGACAAGCTGGTCGAACTCGGCGAGAACGATCAGCTCAAGACCACCGGCCGGCACCGGCGAGTCGCTGTTAAATGTGATCCGGACGTTGGTGGACCCGTTACGCACCAGCTCCAGTCCGCAGTTATCGTCCAGCGATGACGTCAGCGGGACGACGAAGAAGCACCATCCGTTGCGAAATCGATCCAGCGTCAGTCCGTTGTTGCGGTCCGAGTTGGCAAGCCCGAGTGCTTCGTAGAGGTCAACGAACGGGCGCATGCATGCACCCTTGTCGAAGTCAAGGTTCTGGTACGCAACCGACGGGTAGTTCATGCCGCCAGCGTTCACTGCGATATCACGAATACCGAACGGTTTGAAGTTAAAGGGAGAGAAGGCGAAGTGACCGTTGAAAGCCTTGCTCGAGACAAGCGCCATTGTAAGCCGACGAGGGATCACGCTGTTGAAGAGGTTGCGGTCGAACTCCGTTCGACCCTCGGTAAGGAAGCAGCTCTTGACCTCCGTTTTGCGAAGTGCGTATTTTGCCGCTTGCTTCTCGAGGTTGGCGTAGATGGTGAGATTAAGCGACGGCTGCACCTCCACCATCTTGCAGTAGAGCTTAATGGAGTGGAGCTTCAAGCGGAAGGCGGTTGTATCGCCCTGCTTGAGGCAGGTTACGAGGAAGCGGTCCTGCGCCCGGTAGAGGGAGAACATGACGTCGGTGTTGTTGAGCAGAAGTAGCTCCTGATTGCCCATGTCAAAGTCGAGGCGTGAGAGAAGCTGCACAGTCTTTCCGCCCGTAAATAGGGCAGCGCGTTTCTTGAATCCTTCGTCATCGGCTGCGTCTTGGGTGTGCTCATAGTGGTAGCCGGCAGATGCGAGAAACGTCTCTTTTGTGCTCAGAGGGTACGAGAGCTCAGTGGTGATATAGTTGCGGTACGCGTACAGGGGCCCGCTGTCGTAGAGCTCCGTATTACTAACCGATACGCGCAGCTGCTCGATGAAGGTCTGTCCGATGGTCTGGATAGGGGCAACTTTATCGGCAGATTCCGCTGCCGCCCAGCTACCATCCGGTTTTTGCTTCTCGAGGCTGAGCTCCAAGTGCACATACGTGCGCGACAGATCCGTCCAGAGGTTGTCGCTGAAAATACGGAAGTGGTACGGCGACTCAGAGATTGTATTCAGTGGGAGGATCTCACGGAAGTAGGACCTGCTAATGGCCACATTAGTCGGCGGAACTGCGAAAATGTTGAGTGCATTGGTGAGGGCGCAGCCGCTGCGCGCGTCGATTTTCTTTAGGCAGGACATGTGCCCTCTTGTGGGCTATCAATAGGAGCCAAGGACGTCCACACGCGTTCGTCGTCGCTTTGAGTTTGAGCGTTTCTTTGACGACGGAGGAGCAGGCCCCACCCTCGTATACAGCGCCTTATATGGTTTTCCACACGTGTCCACCGAGAGACTATTGGTTTGCCCGATGGAGCGGCGCCCGCCTCGACCGCTCTGTCGCACGCGTTCTGAGGCTTTTGTGAGCAGGTTAGCGGCGCTTGCGGCCGCCTCACGCTTTACGGTTTCCTTGATGTCCGCGCCGTTGTTTGCGTCAAGTACGCTGTTGAGAACTCGCGATGTTGCCTCAAGTCCTTCGCGTCCTATAGAGCCGGCAGCCTGCTTGCCCAATGGAAGAAGGAAGCGCCACAGAGAGCGGAACACGGAGCCGAGTCCATGACCGCGCTGATAAGGTGTTCCCTCGAAATATCCGTGTCCTAGCTGAAACCTGGCCGCGTAACCATAGCCGGTCTGCACATCGCCACTCGAAGCGATAAAGTCCTGCCAGTTCAGACGGTCCGGATCAAAGACAACGTGCATTAGGTGTTGGTAGTCAACTGTACGGTTGAACGAGCACTTATATGCGCAGAGCTCCTACCACGCGATGTCGAAGAAAAGCTCTTGCACGAGCGTGTTCACTGCCACACAACGGCCACACAGGCGTAGACCAATTGCGTAGCTGTCGCCGTCTACTTTTTGCGCTGTACACGCATACAGATCACGCGAACACGTGGAGCAGAGCTTCAGCATAAACACCGATGTGTTTAGGGTAAGCTTCCACAAATGTCTTTGCAGGGAGGCTCTGTCGACCGAACTCAGGCGCCGAATGTCATGGACGCTATCGTAGAGGTTCTCGTACAGGGGACTAATATTGTCCGCCTCACTCGAATGCGCTCGAAATGGATTCATGTCCGACAGTTGTTGCCCCATAGGGAGTTGCGGCATGGTTGAAGCGCCCACTTTATTAGACCTCCAGGGCGTGGACCGTAGAGGTTCCGGAGGCGTGCCAATGGAGAGCCCCTCTTCAGCGTCATATGGGGCTTCATCGGAAACGGACCCGCCATCGTCGGTACCTTTCTGCAAGAGACGCGAGAATATTACGCACCCAATAATAAGAAGCGCCACGGCATAGTGCAGTACAACCAGCAGCAATTCGAGCGAGGTACCGACGGAGTTAGACTCGGATTCCGAGTCGACCGTCAAGTTGGCTAGTATGGCGGTCATAGCTTATACGATTACTCGCTTTCTGTGTTTATATGTCGCAGTGATGAAGCATGGTCGCGACGTAAGCGTTGACGACCCGATCGGGTGACGTACGTGCTAATCGCAGGCGCTGCACAATATCGGTGAAGCTTGCGCCCGCACAGCGACGCACCAAAAAGTAAATGGCGTGTCGACCACACGAGCTAGAGAGAGGTGATTGTAGCGTCGTCCTATTGAGGCGAACCCTTCGAAAAGACTCTAAGTATGCTCCGATGAACGTGTTTGGCTGCAGCCCAAACGAATCATAATACTCGACAGTGTAAGGATCGGGAATAAAGATGGCCGTCCAGTGTGAACCTTTCCTATGTGAGGGGTCCGTATTTACCACCATGCAATGCGGGTAACTGTCGCAATGGGGCACACCGTCCGCCGGGAAGCACCCTTTGAAGTAGGGACGCGTTCGGACGTCGCGTAGCAAAACCTTCTCAATCTGAAGCGTATTCATTCTCGCGCTAGAAGTAGGGCATCTTCCGGAAATGCAAGGTTAAAATCACGTTTCCGTACTCGAAAGGGCATATGCGATTCGTGGCGGTCTTGATCCGTATTTCGATCTCAGAGATTTCCTTAACGAGAAGACGATGATATTGCACCGCTACGTATACGTCCTCTACGTAGTCGTCAGGCAGTCCCTTTACGTTGACGATGCGCAAAAGTGGTGCGGTGGTGTCGCCCACAATTACCGGCTCAATGAGTCCAGGCGCGTAGACGTAGAGCGACGAGACGCCTCCGTGCAAGTCAGGAGGGTAGCGAGCGTGTGTGCCTGAGCGGAGAGCGCCCTCGCTCACCTCATATCCCATTGCATAAAGAAGCTGATCGGTGGCGCTTGCCGACTGAATGAACTTCTCGTTGAAATAGACGTGAAAGCGCTGCAAGTTGACGTCATAACTAAAACGCAAATAGCGGTCCAACTTAGGGTAGCGTTTGCGCCAGTCGTTCTCGCGTCCACCGCCCTCGTCATCGTCATGCACATCGTTGGTCAGCCGATTACGGGCATCCGCTGCCCAGAGGGAGACGCAAGCGTTCAAGTGCTCTGCCAGCTGGTCAGGTGTGGTGTGGCGATGACTTCGCTCCACCTGCACTACGCTTTCGAACCCGCTCTGCCAACGTACAACCATGCGTTGTGGTTCAGTGGTTCCGATGGAAGGCCAGCTGTGTGGGTAGGACATCACCGACATCCCCACACACCATTCGGACCGAAACTGCAGCTTCTTTGGAAGACGTACACGAAAGTGCCCAGTGTGATTACCATCGACGCGTGTATTGGATGGCAAGATGACGTAGAAATTAGTGGTCACAGTGGCCATCCCAATCTACGAGTTAGACGAAATCGCTTTCGTGCACCCAGGCGTTATATATGGTAGGACGGTTTAGCCATTTCACAAAGTGCTCTACGCCACCGCGTTTAGACTTGCGCGACTTGAGAACGCGTTCCACCCGATACACTGTGTTGGCATCCTTGCGCACCGGACATAGCTCGTTCGCATAAAACCAGCCGCGTACCGGCTCACCGCTTTCGTCGCGTAGCGCAAATGTTGCAGGCCGGGGCGTAAGCCGCACCTTAGTCACAACAAACAGCTCATCCGTGAAGCGTGGCAGGTACCCCTTCTCGAAGACCTGCTTATTCTTCTCGATCCGAACATAGTCGCCGACTTTTAGAGACGGCGCTGTTCCTCTGTTTTTCGGGATCGCCCCAGCTTCGTTCCCATAAAGCCGGGCACGCAGCGACGCCGCATTTGCAAAGGTAACGTCTCGAGGTGCAACGCCGGTGGAGCGACAAACTGAGCGGTTTATGGCGTCCACGACCTGTTGGACGACGTCCACCCAGCGCGTCGTGTTACGCTCGCTAAAGTACCGATAGAGGCGCTCCTTTATCGTACGATTAGCGCGCTCTACGACGCCTGCGTGCACGGTGGGGTGGGTGTACGTGCAGTGTGCAAGTACGTCTTTCTCCTTGAAATATCGACGCACCGCCGCCGCCGTAAACTCGAGACCTTGATCGGTGACGATTCGCCAGGGAAGCACGCGCGCACGCTTGAATAACCGCTCAAAGGCGCTGATCATGTCCGCGGAGCGCTTTGTGCGAACCGGCTCTACAAAAAGCTGCCGACTGAGTACGTCCACGCACACTAGCAGATAACGATAACCGTCGTTCGTCGCCTGCAGATCATCCAAAATGGCGAGGTCCGCCTGCCAGTCCGTGTGCAAGCCGGAGGGCACGGTTCGCAAACGAGGGAAGCGTCGCACCACGCGTCGATTCAGCGTGTACGTGCGTTGGCCCTGAAGGAAGCGCAGCACTTGCTGGCGCGTCAGCGTAGAATCCCACTCACGGGCTAACCGAAATAGCCGCTCGGGGGAGGTAAAGCATGCCGCAGACGTCAAATCCGTGTAAAGCCGCCGGAGGAGCTCCTCCTTAGGATCAATCAGGAGCACCGTTGTAGACGTTTGCTTTTTCCGTCTGCTTACCATAGCACCGGCTTAAAGGCAAAAGTGGTACCTGAGGGTCCGCTACCTTTTTGCCCTTTTAATGTTTTTGAAGAGGCGGCGGAAGACTTGCGCCCAAACGACTTTGGATGCTTTTCAACCTGTGGCGTGTGAAACTCTGAATGTGCAGATGACCCGGTGGAAAGCACGCTATCGTCCAGCTCTAATTTTATCCTGCGCGGATGCTCGCTATCAGGACTAAATTCGTCTGCAGTCTCCTCGGACAAAGCTTCTGTTTTAAAGACGGACCTTGCGTTCTTTTTGCGCCTTTGCCCTTTGTGTGGAGCTCGGAGCAGCGGCCTCAGACTTTTTGGGAATAAGCACGTCTGGAGTCGGCCCTGCAGGCTCAACGCGTACAGGCCGCTGCGCCTTATCCAGCAACATTTTCCTTAGGAAGTTGTGATAGCGCGTGAAGAGAATCTGTTTGCCGTCTCCACTTGCACCATGGTCGCTAAGAAGCTCGGCGAGACGCTTCATTATCGGCTCAAACTGAGCGTCCTCAGGATCGTTGGTCAAATTGGAAGTCACCGGACCGTTATCGACATTTGCCACATTTTTGGTTGAATGGCTTTGTTCACGAAGTTTTGCGTACACATCCTCGGGCACGAGAACCATGCGCTTTGTATGATGCATTGCGTTATGCATATTATCGCGCGTGCTGCCTCAGCGAGCACGGGAATCAAAAGCGTAGCGATCGCAATGCCGTCCCCGCCTTGGATCAGTTTACGTGCAGAACGTTCCGTGCGTACTCGTGAAATGCACCTTATATGCTCAGCGTGCTCTGCAAGTCGGGCCCTCTGACGTCGACTGAGAGGCAGACGTGCGCGCAGGACGTTAAAGCAACTCTCGACCATTGCTAGCAGCTCCTCGGCGCTAGCCTCCTCAATGTAGCGACGACGTTTTCGAGTGCTAGTGGTGCGCGCAACTCGCTCAAGGAAATCACGGTTGCGAAGCACACGTTCACCTACCGAAAAACGCATTGCACTTGGCGATAATTTTGCCGTTTCGGTCATCAGTCTTTTGGGACGTAGACGACGCACGTTTCGTCAGGGTATATATGTGTTTTAAGGCGTAGATCATCCTGGGTTTGAGGGTGCATGTCCACTAGCAGGTAGCTGAAAGCCTGATGAGTTGCGTCCCGATACGCTTCCATAAAGTACTTACCACGTGCGCCCGGAAACAACTGCGTGGCGAGGGTTCGCACTTGTAGAGCGCCGGAGGGATTGCGCATAAGCACCATATATGGGCATTGTTACGCGCCGTGCGAATCTCCCTGCTGAAGGTATGTTGTGTAACGAGTACGACACTCACATCCCAATTGTGGCTACCCCTTGTGAAAACCGTATCCAGGTACTCTGCGCGAAGGTTGACCATTAGGTCGTCGAGCACCACGAGGAGACGTCCGTGTTCTTTGCGCACGTGCTTCACGTGTGCTTCGTCGGGCACCCCGTAAAAAACGCTCACGTTCGGCTCACTCTCCAGAGCCATCACTGCAGCGTTCAGCTCGCCATAGCAGTAGAGCACGTGCTCGGGAGGCGGAGCGATCAGTGCGTCTCGATGGGTGAGAAAACGGCGAAGCCATTCTGTCTTGCCGCTACCAGTCGCCCCCGTGACGACCATTGTAAAGGGATGACGAAACATTGTGTTGCGAAAGGCGCGCGCGGAGCGCCTTATATAAGCCGACGGACAAGGCCGACGACACCATTGTCTTGCATCATCTTGTACTGAGCGGTTGCTTTCTTTTGTTCAGCTAACTGTTTAGACCGTTTGCTCCTATCAGAGATGGCACTGAAAGACGCCTTCGTGTCCGCTGACGCCGCTTCGAAGGGCTTCGAAAATATCACGGTGGACCCACCGTCGTATAAGGTAAAATTTTAGTTGTTAAAGCCGAACGCATCGTTGACCCGCTTTTTTTAGGAACTTGCACCGCTCATCGCTGCTAAAGGGGCAACGACGTGCGAAGACGATTGCGGAAGCACCAGCAGCATGCGGACAACGACTAGCTCGGTGCGGCGGACGACGGACGGCGGCTTCCACATCTCGCAGACCATCGTGCAGCAGTGCCCTCACTCTCAATCGGCCGCGAAGGGATCGCAGCTCTGCCAGTCGTCGTCACCCACACAGCCGCCGCCGTCGCAACCGCCAAAGAACGACCCGTGGACGCCGGATCACTTGCCGCGCTGTGTTCCGCTGCTCGACTTCCTCTGCGCAAACCTGCAGTGCCAACCGGCGCAACTGGTAGAACGCCTGCGTCATCCACAGCGAAAGCGTGACGCCGTGCAGCTGCTGCGCGACGCCTACCTGCTCACGACGCACCTCAAGCCCGAGTGGAGGAACGTTCGCGTGATCTGCCATGACCTGACCATGCGTGGCGCGGCGCTGCTGCCCGCCTACGGAGGATTCATGAACGTCAAAGTGGCGCAGCACTACTACATCCGTCATCGGCTGAAGCTCGACCACCCGGATCTGCCGTGCGTCGCCGAATATGGGCCAAACGGACGTCGCTCATACTACCCTCTCGAAGTTCTCTCCGTGCTGCTGTAATTACGTTTCCGTCTGTAATTGGCAGGCTTTAAAGCGTGAACTTTACCCACGTTTTGGGCTAGAATAAAAGAGATGAACCAGATGATCGTCAGACTTTTTTTTTATTCAGTTAGCTCGCTAATGCAGCATAACGCGGTATCCAAAAGGTCTTGTGTCGAGTTTGGCTCGCAGCGACGCCTTCGTGAACACTGGTCGATAGTGCTTCCGAATCCGGCGCGTGAACACTTCGGAGCGTTTGTTCCTGGCGATCTGCGTGACGCTAACGCCGACAAAGGACGAGCTAAAAAGATTCGCTTATCGTCGTAAGACAAGAAAACGTGCACTGACCTCTTTTTGAAGCGTTTAGGCACCGGTCCGTTCTCGTCAGCGAATCGCCGTGCGACGCGTTTCTGGTCTCTAAAAGGAAAAACCTTAGTTTCTATAGACATTGTTCGTGCCGTCACTTACCGCTTCGCAAAGTGGAAGTGCTTGAAGATGAGCGCCTTCATCGTGTCGAAGGTGATGCGCTTCCGTGCGTTGTAGTTGAGCGTAAAGCCGCGCACCTTGAGTACGAAACGCTCGTCGGCGCCCGTCACGCGGTCGACGTGTCGAAGGCCGTAGTTCTTCGGCCCGCCGCAGATGAACTCGACGATCCGACGCTTCGGGTATTCGCGGCTCATCTCACCGAGCGCGTCGCCCTCCTGGACGCCTGCGTCATCGGCTCGTTTCACGTAGATCAACGAATCGGTGTCGCAGTAGAGCAGGCACCCCTTAGGCACTTGCTCCATAAAGTGGTAGAGGTGTAGACGTGCGTGCGAAGTGACGAAGAGCGCCACCGGAACGTTGTTGGTGCGCGGTGCCTCGAGGAAGGAGGCCTTCTTCCGGTACGCGACGCGGTCAGTGTGTTCCGAGAGATGGGCGATGTCGATCACCTCGTTTGTGTCGTCCGCCATGAGCGCCCAGAACTCTTGCGGCGTCGTGGTGTACACCACCTTGAGCATGTTGTGGCGCTGCGCAAGCTTGCCCCACAGGGAGTTGAGCAACAGCTTTGCGATGAAGCGGAGACCCTCGTTGTAGCCGACCGTCGACCTGTCGAGCTCGATGCCCTCCTGCTGCAGGTAGCGCTCCGCGAAAGCAATCTGCTCCTCCTCGGTCAAGATGTCGGACGGCCAGCCGCTCGCCTCCACTTTGAGCTTGAGGAAGGCGTTGACGTAGCCGTCAAAGAGGCCGTTGCCGTTGTGCAGGCTAGCCCATTGGTCCTCCTCGTAGTGGTACGCCTAGAGCCATAAAGTATGCGCTACAGAGTTCACGTGTCAAAAAACAAACCTCAAAGACGTCGGTGACCACGTAGCCGAGCTCCAGCGCCTTGTTCAGCTCGCAATGCGTGTAGGCGGCGATCCAGCCGCGGTGCTCCTCCGAGTGGCGGCACTTTCGCGTCTGATTGCACTCTTCCGCGCAGCGTGCGCACAGCGGAAAGACGAGCCGGCCGCTCGACTCCGTCCTGTAGGGAAGCAGCGGACGGCGCAAGTTGCGCGGCGGCACCACTCGCACTTTCACCATGCCCTTGTAGGGGTTGTCGGCGGGGCGACGCCATGGAAGACCGCGCACCTCTTCCGCTGTAAGCACCCTGGGCTTTCCCGTCGGAAAGGCACAATTCTTCATGACGTACGGGTACAACGACACCTAAAACAGACATGTGCGAAAATGACTGATAAAAATTGTTTTCGAAGACTTACTACGTCAATGTAGCGTATCTCCTCGGTGTCGTCGCGGCACTGATGATGCAGTTTGAACGCCTCCGTGCGTCCTCCGCGCAACGCATCCTCGCGTGGATCGAGCGGCTCGACGACGCGGCAGCGGCGGTAACGTGCGCGCAACTCTGCGTTCGTCTCGAGCTCTCGCCGGAAGTCGCACTCCCACTTGATGTGCAGTCGGTAGCCGAGTTCCTGAAGACGGTGCAGGCGCTCAAAGGTGGCGTCGTGCAGCTGCTGAGCGGTGCGGCCGCCGCAGAGTTTGACTGTTCGGTCCGGGAAGCACTGCTGACAGCCGTGGTAGTAGCACCTAAAAGTAAAAGGTAATCCTGGATATCTAAAAAACAGAGGAAACATACCCGAGAAACTCGATCGCGAGCGGACGACGACCTCGTCGGCGGGCGTCCACGAAACCGTCCATGCGCCTGTTGGAGCCGTCGTTGAACGGCGCCTCGCCCATTGACCACTGGCTCGTACGAATGCGCCAGCCGTAGCGCCGCTCCATCAGTTTCATGTAGCGCAGCGCAATCGCCGATTGGCGGTCGTGACGTCGAAAGCCGCCCTCAGGCGCGTTCAGCATGCGATCACGGCCGAGGAAACGCTCCTGCCGGTAGACGTTGAGCGCCAGCTTCGCAATTGTCGACGCCACCATGAACGGGTCGACGCCTGCTACGCTGAGGAAGAGCCGACGGAACTCGACGCACGCCAGCCGTAGAATGTCGACGTCGTTCTCGCAGTAGCTGAGGAGTTCCTTGCGCAGGCTAAAGCGCTTGTGCTTGCTGGCACGGTGCCAGGCGATGAACTCCGCGCGATGCTCTGGCGTCATCTGTCCGGGACAGTAGAAGTGTTGCGGAGGCAGGCGACGCGGTCGAGTTGCTGGCACGTCAAGCGCGACATTCGCGTCCGTGTTGTAGAGGTACGGGAAGAACGGCTTCGGCTTGACGCCGTACTTGCGCTGCAGGTCGAACGTCCCCACGAGCTTGTCCAGGCGCGTGAAGAAGAAGTTCAACGAGTCCTTGAAGGTGATGCGACGTGTGTGCTGCTGCCGAATGTCGAGCGTGTACACCTTGAGACCATTCATCGTCACGTCGTAGCGGATGTTCTGCTCGTTCATGCGCTCCATGACGAGTGGGATATCGAACTTTCCGCCGTTGTGCGACAGCACAATGTCGTGTGCCTGCTTCGGGGAGCGATGGAGCAGAAAGTCGATGTAGTCCGCCACGGGGTCGCGACCGTCAAAAGAGGTGAAACGCCGGCGGCGTAAACCGGGGCCGCACACGCATCCTTCGGGTCGGTGGTCGTAGTCGTCAAACGGCACGCCAGCGTCGATGCAGGGTACGCACTGGTGATGGGAGACGAGCACGTTCACCTTGTGCTTGTAGACGACCTTGTCACGGATGGCCATCTTTGTGTCCTGGGTTGTCTCCGTGTCGAACCAGACAAGCCGCTTCGTCCGGCGCTCCTCCTTTCCGCACGTAGCCTGCTGCTCGGGCGTCCACGGCTGGATGTAGCAGTACGGCTCCTCGGAGGTGTGCACGCGTCCGCACCACTTGCAAGCTTCGTCGCCTTCAGCGTCGTCGGTAGCGCTGCACTTATGCGGTCCGCCCCTACGTATCACCACGCATTGGCAGCCGCGGCAAAAGTAGCGCGTCTCGCAGATGGAGCGGAACTTGCGCTTCGCCGGCCGCTCGGGATCGCCGTTAAGCTTGTGGTAGGCGTAGCAGTCCTCGTTCGGGAAGACGAAACCGCACTCGTCACACTTACGCATCGGCTCATCGTCACTGCGGCGGCACGGGAAGTCGAAACCGTGACGGAAGCACAGCTGACAGGCGGCGCGGCAGCTTCTCGGGTGGAAGACGCGTGGGTATACCGGTCGCTCGCAGTCGACGCAAAAGTCGCGCGACTTGAAGAGCTCTCGCGGTTCACCAATGTGGTTGTAGTGGCCACCTTCGAGGTAGAGGCAGATGTTCTTGCGCGCACGATGCTCGGCCTTCCAGACGATGCGGTTGCGGCACTCCTTCTGAAGGACGACGAGCCGGTACTCGAGCGGCAGCCATGCGTCGAGGAAGCGCTGAACGCGTTGCACATCCATGAGGTCGTAGCCGCCCGGTTTGTTCGCGACGAGGCCGGCGTTCTCGATAAGCGCCAGCGCCTCCTCCGTAAGCTGGTCGCCGACGTTGGCGCGAAGTCGCGCGTAGAGCTCGGCGTCGCCGTCCGCATACGCCATGCCGACGATCACAGCACGCGGCATGCACCAGTCGTCGTTCGGGTTTTCGATGCGCGTCAGAGAGCGAGTCTGCGTCGTCACCGCGTGCTTTCCGCGACGACATCCAGCACGTGGAAGCCACACGGCCGTGACTTTGGTGTGAATGGAGCCGTCAAAGAGGCGGATCTCGGCGTTGGACTGCGCGAGTCGCTCAAAGGCCGCCGCGATGGTCTTCGGCGTGTTCTGGTGTGGAGGACGCATTGGCACGTAGAACGGATCGTCCATCCACTGGGAGGCAATCTGCGCGCCGATCAGGCGAGGCGGCCGGTCGGTGTGACGGCGCGCACCGCGCACGACGCGGTCGATGAGCTCCCTGAAGATGCGCTCCATGATGATGTCGGGTCGGACGGCGTCCTCCATGTTGTGCAGCTCCACCGTGAGCAGCTCGCCATGCGTGTGCCGCGTCTCGGAGCCGAGCGGTTCGCTGCTCTTCACGTGAAGAAAGTGCGAGAGCGGCAACTGGTCTTCCGCCGCAAGCGCGTCGTCCTCGGTGAACGGCCACTCCGCCGGTCCATCGTCATCGAGCACTTCCGCGCCTTCGGCATTAAGTAGTGGGGCAGGTCCCGCAGCGCCGTCGTCGTAGTCCGTGGCCGGCTTTCGCGCACGCGACTTCATCGTTGCACGTCGTCGACCCCCGCGCAACCGACCTCCTCCGTACTGCACGCACCGACCGGCTTAAAGGGTTCGATGACGGTTTGTTCTATACAATAGCTAATGCGACATTTCCTACCTCGGGCTGCGCGACGTTTGGCCGGTTTGCCACGGAGCACAGGCGCGCTATCCTCGTCTTCGGAGGGGTCGGGTTGATCAAGGGCTAAAAACGATGTGTCCATCTTTAAGTTACCGTTCAAGACGCTTACCAAATTCCTCGAAGAATCCCTCCTCGACGGCAACGGCCCACGCTTCCTTCTGCGCCGCTTCGCGGTCGGTCTCCTCTGACGCTAAACATGGGCACTAGAAGGACCGGGGCCAGACAAGGTAACTTACCACGCTCCTCCTCGGCCGTCAGCGACGGTGCGTCTCCGTCTTCCATAGCTTGGTCCGGTTCGGCGTCTTCGAGTTCTAAACCACGAAGAATTTAGCTAATCGTGCGAAAGACGGCCTGTGCGTACTTACCATCAAAAGGGGTGTCATCAGCATGCTTGATGACGCTCCAATGCCCTCCTGCAATCATCGTCTCTGCCTCTTCCATGGCGTACGCTCGGTCGGCCGCTTCAATCTCTAAAAGGGTAAAAAAGAAGTGATTACCATTTAGTCATGTGGCGTACCTTTCCAGTTGGAATCCTCAAGCAAATCTACGGTTTCTCGCTGCTGCGACATTGAAGGCTTAACGGGAGAAATGCTAAAAGTATCATGTATAAAGTTTGAAATAAATTATAAAACAATGTAAAGGCGCTGCTGTATTAGTCAGCCGAATCTAGGCATTGCAACAAAGTTAACTAAAATGCGACAAGTCGAAAGCGAGCGACGTTCAAAACGGCGACAATAAAGTAGAAAACGGTGCCAATGAGCAGTATTTATACGTGTTCGATAAGGTTTGCGAAACAGGCATTAACGAAATAAACGGTTTGTGATACACGGAAGTCTGCAAACAGTGCAAAGGCCACCGCTTGGCGGAAGGGAGAAGACACGATGGAATGCGCTTTAGGGTTGTTCCGCCGGCCAACGACCGTTGGGGAGGATCGCGTCCGTGAGTCCTGACTGTGGCCGCCGCCGGACGGCCACAATCTTTACAGCGCGGCTTCGGCGAATGCGTCGCTCTGCGAATAGGAAAGGGCGGCGACAGCGATCGACGACCGGATAAGCCGCATTCCGTGCGGCTTCGAGGCCGGAGAACACCCGCGGCGAGCGGGATAAAAGCCGGCGGATGCCAGCTGAAAACCATCAGTCGTCTGCTGTGTGCCTCGAATCGTCTTTCTGTTGCGCTTTGTCACCCTGACTTTGTCGAGCTTGTATTGCCATGCACCGCTCCTAACGCTTATTTTTTAGATTCCATCATGAACACTGACGAGGTGGAGGTGATCGAACCGGAGAAGGTTGGCGGTGGTGGTGGTGAAGTGAAGGAGGCGGCGCGTCGCGCAGTCGGTGGCTCCTCGCCGAAGGAGCGCAAAGCGGCGGCCGCCGCATTCATCGACGACGAGGCGAAGGAGGAGCGGAAGAAGCGCAAGGCCGGTGCAACAAAGGGTAAGTTCCACCATCACCTTGTGTTGAATTTTACTTAGCGTCAATGTCATACATTTTTAGAGAAAGAGAAGAAGACGAGCAAGAAGAGGAAGCGCGTCGAGATCTCCGACGACGAGGAAGAGGAAGTCGAGGAGGAAGAGGACGATGACGACGACGACGAGGAAGAAGATGAGGAGGAGCAAAGCGACGAGGACGAAGAAGAGAGCGAGTGCGATGACGGTGCGGAGGAGGACAGTACCGACGACGGCGATGAGGAGGAGGAGGAAGAGGAGGACAGCAGCGACGATGAAGGTAAGCGAAACGGACTGCCATTTCGTCTACGCACGTTTACTGACATGCCCTCCTCTAGACGCCAAGAAGAAGAAGAAGAAGACGGAGAAGAAGAAGAAGTCCAAGAAGGCCGAGCCGATGAAGAAGAAGGCCCGCGATGGCGAGAAGAAGAAGAAGAAGGCCGGCGGTTCAACCAAGTCCAAGGCGCTCAAGGCGAGCACGATGGCCAAGCTGGCCAAGGCTGGTAAGCAAAGCTCACGCTTCACCTGGATCTTCTAGTGTACTTCCTCCTTTCTAACGCGCACTTTCCTTTTGCCGTCTCGAGTACGGTGGTCGTCGAGTACGTCCGCGCCAGCGAGCACGCGTGTGCCCCGCTCGTCGGCTCCGAAAACGCCGCTGGTGCCGATCTCTGCGCTGCTGAGGAGTGCTTCGTCCCGGCTGGAGGCCGTCGCCTCGTCTCCACCGGCTTGCGGGTCGCCATCCCCCACGGCTTCTACGGCCGCATCGCGCCTCGCTCAGGACTTGCCGTCAAGCACTTCATCGACGTCGGTGCTGGAGTGGTCGACGCCGACTATCGCGGAGAGCTCAAAGTGCTGCTGTTCAACTTTGGCTCGGAGGGCTTCAAGATCAAGATCGGCGACCGCATTGCGCAGCTCATTTGCGAGCAGATCGCTCACCCCATGTTGGCGGAAGTCGAATGCCTTAGCGGCACCAAGCGCGGCCCCGCTGGTTTCGGCTCCACCGGTGTGAGCGGCACTTTCGCGTGAGCTTCTGCTTCCTACTTTTTCGTAACCCTTAGCTTGCTCTAACTTTTCTCTATTATTGCCCAAATCCACACATCAGGTACTTGCTCCTAAATGTGTTTCTTTTAGTCGAGGCGAACGCCGTGAACGACGACTGGAAGGCAATGGGTCGCCGCTTCGGATCGACGATGCACCAGTGCACCGAGTGCTCGGAGCAGCAGAAGAAACGACTGCCGCGCGAGTGGAAGGGACACATCGTCTTCGAGACGATCCAGTGCGCTAGCTGCGTCGCCGGGAACAAGGCCATGCAGGCCGCCTACTACCGCCACTTCTCCAAGTTCGCCAAGAAATAAAGCGACATTTGTTTCGCCTACTTTGTGAATTTTTGTAAAAGACTCAATAAAATTTATTATCTGTCTTGTGTCATTGAGACCATTTTGAGTTAGCGAAAAATTTGATTCGTTTGTCGGCGACATTGGACAAGAATTAATACTTCTTGACAAGATGGTTACGTATACAATGATATTTGGTTGGTTGCGCTAAGCACTACAAAGCGCTCCTTCAAATTTTGCGAAAATTTTCCACCTACACAAAATCACAAGTGTCGACCGTACAAGAGTAAACATGCCTCGGATGGCACATGAGCCCCGTTACCGATTAGCCATTTGTGCGGCACTCGCGACGCATATGCTAGGAATGGGGTCATTTCGGCACGACCATGAGCCGTTTTGGCACTTTGCGAAAATTTTCCCCCGATACAAAATCACAAGTGTCGACCGTACAAGAGAAAACATGCCTTGGATGGCACATGAGCCCCGTTACCGATTAGCCATTTGTGCGGCACTCGCGACGCATATGCTAGGAATGGGGTCATTTCGGCACGACCATGAGTCGTTTTGGCACTTTGAAAAAATTTTCCCTTGAAACATCGAAGACGCGACGCGAAACACGAGGGCACGCCAATGGCACGCCAGGAATATCGATGGCACGTCGCGAAATACGATGGCACGCCGACGGCACGCCAGGAATATCAATGGCACGTCGCAAAGTACGATGGCACGCCCATGGCACGCCAGAAACATCGATGGCACGTCGCAAAATACGACGGCACGCCAATGGCACGCCAGGAATATCGATGGCACGTCGCAAAATACGAAGGCACGCCGATGGCACGCCAGGAATATCGATGGCACGCCCATGGCACGTCAGAAACATCGATGGCACGTCGCAAAATACGAAGGCACGCCAATGGCACGCCAGGAATATCGATGGCACGTCGCGAAATACGATGGCACGCCGATGGCACGCCAGAAACATCGATGGCACGCCGCCAAATACGAAGGCACGCCGATGGCACGCTAACAATGATGATGGCACGCCATAATCTACGACGGCACACTGATGGCACAATCGGGCCTACGGGGGCATCCAACCGACCCTAATCGTTTTCCTTGAGCCCTACGGCGATGTCCACACCCTGCAGTAAGTTTGCGGCAACTGTGGCCCTCTTGAAGCAGTGAAGGAAAGGACGCTTTAGGCGCGCAGACGGCTTACACTGCGCATCGTGACTTTGGCGACTTTCCAGCGCATCTCCGTGGCCACGCCGGCGATGTTTACTTTCGGGAATCTGCGGGCGACGGGCGACATTGCATCGGATCTCGGAAAAGCTTAATCGTCGCAAATCCGGCCATTGATTTTCGTTAATTTCCGAAATGGGCTTCAAGCGCAAACACCTTGCCGATGCCGCCGAGCGAATGCGCGAATACAACCTGAAGAAATCCCGTGGCGAGCCTCCGAGCGATCTCCCTTCGGGCACCGAGGACAACCCTGCCAACGAACCGAGCTTCGAGGACGACGTTCAGTGCCTGCGCGGCCTTTGTGACAAGTCAGTCGAGGAGCTGAGCGCCGGTATTCGCGAGTACGGACCGCAGATTATGGAGATCCTGTGTCGCCGCATCTTTTACTTGCCCACTGAGCCTTTCCGCCGGGTGCTTCAAGGTAGGACAATTAACGCTTGTTTTAGCGAATTGCTTTTTAACGGTTACTTATTTAATATATTTAAAAAGAATAATTGTTTGTCTTTAAGGGCTAATAACCCGACGTAAAATAACCTGACGTGTTTAGAGAAATACTGGACTGCTGCACTAGCCGGCTTCGACCCCTCGGCCATTGCCGGCGGCCCTGCGGTCAAGCTGAGCGGATTCGCTGTGTGCTTCGGCTCCAATACCGACCCTCTGCACTACGGCTACACAAAGCCCTCTTCGAAGATACGCTACGGCAGAGAGGTATTCCGCATCCGCGTGTCGAGTCGTAAGTGTGAGACGGGGCGTGAGTGGGTTGGCACCGTCGCCCACGAGGCTATTCACGTCATCAGCTACGCGCTGAATGACATCGGTACGCTGCAGGATTAAGTGCTCCTACCGTTTTCGTCTTTTAGAGTGGTGTGCCTGCGACGAGAAGAAGCCATGCGAATGCGCAGGGCACGTCAACCACTTGGAATGTCCGAAGCGCAGCCACCACAACCGGCGCAGCGGCTGCCCTGAGTGCAACCTAGCCAGAATGGCCGGCGGGCGCGCTCACGGACCCTATTTCCTCGGCTGGGCAAAGGTGATCCATGAACGCTTCGATGTCCATTTTGGCCGTCACGGATTCCCAGCGCTACTCGATCACGACTCTGACCTAGGCCTCTACAAACAAGGCTTCACTCCTGCACCGGTACCTGTCACATAACACTTAGAGCATGACCTTGTACTTTAGGAGGATAGCGACCCGGGCGAGGACAACGACTTCGACTTCGACCCTGAGAACCCTGGACCGTCGCGCGGACGTCGACGCATCATCAAGCGAAAGACTCGTCATTGAACCCTTCTCCCCCCCTTATCCATACATCATACTACAGGGGTTATACAATTAAAATTTTGTTCAGGCGCTCGGTTTCTCACTCAACTATAGAAACAATTTTTGACATCCACCATCATCGTAGCCGAGGTCTGGGTCACAGTGGCCACCAGTGGTCAGCGGATGACCGCTGCACTTTTATGATTTTTGTTTAAAATTTTTTTTAAGTTTTACTTGAACTTGAAATATTTCCCGTCTTGGAAGTAGGGTGACCAATGAAGGCCATCTGGGGTCAACTGGTGGCCATTGACCGCCTGTGGCCACTTTTCTGCCGACTGTGGCCACCTCGCTACAGGAAAAATCTCGTAGAATTGGCTGTGGCCAAGTCTCCACTGGAAAAGGGGGTACATGTACTACTGAGGTCACAGCCAATTGTCCAAATGCGCCTGGCGCCCGAACAGCTTCCCTCAGCAGTTGTTCGCTGGTTGGAAGGAATATACCATATTCCTTATCAGTGAGACAGGCAAAAGATAGGTATCGACAAGGCAGGTAAAAAGAGCATTAATTGCGCAGAAAGAAAACAGTTTACATATCGGCTAGGGCTTTCAAACGCGCGGTGAGCAAACGCTTAAGCTCTTTCCCGAAGACAGAGCTATGAAGTGAGGAATGTAGTTGGTCTGACTCGCGGCATATCGTTGGAATTCCGCGAAACCACGGGTAATGAGGTAAGTTCTGACTGGACAACGTGCGCCTCACTGAACCTGTCGGGATCGTGCACGATGCCAAATGAATCTTTTTCTAAGCCCCAAATTTTAAAGGCACCGAAAACGTAAATGTGTTTAAAGTGACAAAAATCACCCCCCAAACCTCCCTGGGTGGAGTGATTTTTTGCATTACACACCACTTCACCGACTTCGAACTCGCGGACAGCTAAATAGGCTCGGATCGCCTAGTGTTAGGCAGACCTCTTCAATGGGTCATAAAGGGGTCAAAATGGCCTAAAATCACACTATGGACGCTGGGTAAGCGGTTGGTTGCTAACAGCTGACCAAGAAGAGCGAATAATGCAGCGTGGCGTATGCAGACGCTTGCGTCCGCATGCGTTATGCCGACGCTGCTTGGTGGACGAGTAATGAGCCGTCCGCGATGACCGCAAACTAATGGATATCCGCCTCTTGACCTCGGCGGACCGGTGCCGAGCGAGGTCACAGCGCATCTGTCCAAACGGGCCTGCGCGCAAACAGCTTCTCCGTCAACGGCGATTTGATGCGAGCCCGGTCTGCGGTATCAAAGGAAGGGCGCTTACCTATTTTTCGATCCCATACTGAGGAAGAAAAACGGAAGAAAAGGTCTGAATTCCGAAAACTGGAGGATCAGGTTTTGATTTAGGGTATGTCGAACACTTACCAAACGAAGCGAGACACAATGCCCCACGAAACTATCGCCCTCATCTGACAACAAGCCAGCGTGTAAACGAGGAACGTTAGCAAGCGCAACGCAGCACGACCCAACTGGAGCGCCTGTCGGAGGAGTCGCACTGTTTAATTTTCGCTCGTGTCTTGGCACGCTTCCCGTACCCCACATTAGGATATATCGACGGTTCGGGAATGATATGACAGTCAAAAAGAAATAACGCACGTAGCGTTCTATGGCTGGTACGTCCCATCGAAATTCTGGGACCTTCGGCAACGATACTTTGCGCAAACGGACGAAAACTGACCCGTGCAATCGCAGAACCTGCATGGGTATTTTCGCGGGTCCCTAACGATTCGCGCATCTTCGGCGGTAGTGAAGAATGCCCCCGAATTGCGACTATCGATAAGCCGCGTCGGTTCGACCGGGGCACGGCGCCACGGCGGATGATCGCTGTTCGCATAAATATGCATGACACACACACACACGTTCGTTGTGCGGAATGCGACCTCTCGCCCGACTAATCTCTGCGATATCCTCAAGGTTGCGCAACTTGTCGGATACCGCTCTTGTGAGCATCTTTACTGGTCACGTACTCGGCACGGTCGGACCGGTGCCTGCCTGGCGTGTTTTCACGCCGGGCCTGAGTATACCCGGCCCGGAGGCCCGGGATGAGTCAGCTGGAACTCCAAAAAAGCACATACACTTACCGTGGCTCGAATTTTGACACTGAAGAATGACACCCGGAGAAGGCCCGAGCAGAAAAGAGGAGTCGAACTACGCAGATACTACAATACTACGTCTGCACGTCGTAGCAACGTACGATTAATCCGTATGGTAGCGCTTGGAAGCACTTTATACTCAGCCAATATTCGACACGTAAGCTTTTGCAACATTATCACGGTGTCCCTGATGTGCTGCTTTGGTGGGTTTTTGAATCCATGCTCTATTTGTTACCACAGTTAGAAGCTGGTGATAGTTTTTAGCCCGTTAAGTCGCTTGGTTCATGCTAAGGGCCTTCCTAATTTACCTTTCTTTCTTCGTTTCAGCACGTTGCCAATGACGCTTACCTCGTAGCGTTCGTCACGACCATTTTCTGGCGGGTGCTTACCTGCATGGGCCAACTCGACCCGAAGGCGTCGGCGTTGTCTCGACACCACCAGTGCGGACAAAAACAGTGCGGATATGTCTTTCCAGTTAACTTCAGGGGTCAAGCCGAGCCGTGTTCCGTTACGCGCCGTTTTACGTTTTCTTACCAGGACGGAACGGAACGGCAAGAGCCAAAAGCGGCACCGTCCATACTCAGGGCAAAAAAATGCCGTGTCTTAGACCTAATTGGGCACATTTGCGAAACTTTCGACCGGAGTCTGAAAAGTTTAGTCGAGAATGAAGGGCATCCTGCCGGGGCCTAAACTCTTTAAACGCGTTAGTCGATTGGAGTAATGAAGAAGCAGCCAGTAGGACATTTTGAGAGGATTCTGATGTTATAGGGCCGTGCTGCAGTACGGCATGGCTCAATACGAAGAGGCCTGTATGAAACGGAGTTCGGCACGGTGGGGGTCAGCTCGGAACGGACCTCGGCACGCGAAGTGCTCACAATTCCGGTAATAAGCATATATTTACCTACTTTTCTCTGACGAGTTTAACTATTAGGATCGGCATGAATTGGCAGTATCCGCCAGCATGAACTAGGGCCACGCACGGACATCGCTAACGATCCTATGTTCAAAGTTCCGATCAGCCTAGGTCCAACGAAACTTTGATGTCATGAGTCGCCCGGACTGGAAAGGGACTCGGATTTCCATGAGGCTCATAAGATCTTCCCCCCCTCTCTTGCCATGCACCTCCTCCTTAGCCGTTGTGGTCGTTGCCCAAAGAACACTTAGCACAAGAAGGTGACTCTGTCTCTAAGTAAAAGAGAAAACTATGGTCACAACCTTGTGGCATGCTGAAAGGTGAACTTTCAGCTCCTCTGTTACGTTCCCGCAGGCCACACCACCTAGCATACCGAGACGAACCTTGCGTGGCAACTGCACATTTGAACGCAAGTCAGTTTGACAAGCACTGTGACTAGACCAGGCCACACTACGTTTCCAAGCCGGAACTTTGTGTCATAAGCTTCAGCCAGTCAGGCGGTAGTTTGCCTTAGCCTAGGACTTTCTCTCAAACTATGCCTGGATTCCAAGCCTCTAGCTACTTCGTACTTTGTATGGCTTAATGTCTGATGAGTACGTATTGTATTGACGAAAAAAATTCAAAGATGCCAGGTAAACAGTTAAGCATTCACATGGACATGATGTCGTCAGAGCATGGAGTTCTCGCGTAGCGGCGGACCGACTAAAACCGAGAATTCATCCACAACGCTCCACTCCTCGTCGGTGAAGAAACAAGGACGCGCGTGGCGCAGATTGTAGTGCAAAATCGCGTAGCTACTCCACTCTTGCTGTTCGAGGGCCGAGAGCTGCTTTCTCACTGCTATCTTCGGGATGATCGCCCCCTCGTTCCCGGCATCGTCGTCTTCCTCTTGGTCGTACGCGGATTTGTAATTCAACGGCACATCGTGGTCTGGAACGATGGAAGGATGGAGGCATTCGGCGATCTGAATCCCGCTGTTGAAAAACATCCGATCATCAGCGTCCCCCTCCGGAGAATGGTCGGCGTGGAGGAGCACGTATCGCGTGCCCTCGCCTACGCGCCCTTCCCAGGGAATGGGGTCGGACAAGTTCCATTGGTCACTCAACTGAGCGCTAGGGAAGCGCGCTGCGTCGTCCAGGGCACGCTAAAACGCCGAATCGATTATTGGTACAGCTGTATCCTTAACTGAACATCCTAGTAAGCTAGAGCATACTCACCAAATGCAAGATTTGGAGGATCGGATGTAGGAACAGCTGCACACGTAGGTTCGTCAGTCGGTCTGGAAAGATGGTTTTAAGTACAGATATGGCGAAACTGGCCGTACACATATTAGCGAATAGATCTGGGTGCACAGGATTGAAGAAGGGCGTACATAGTTTCGGTGACAGTGTCTAATTAGCTTCGAGTTCAAGGTATGTGCCTCTAGAGTATCCCATAAAATAAAATCTTGTCGAAAACTTCAAAACCCGAGCCATCCCCGATTTATATTTGTCCAAAATTCATGAACTTCGCACAAATATAAGTAAAAATCGGTAATTTTCAAAAAATATTTTAATTTCACTTGGTTCCTGAGTGATCCAAGCCCAGTGGCTGCTGGCCCTAGTGACAGGCACATGCTGCTTGACAGACAGTCCTGGCGGAAGCAAGGTCGGAGGACGTGTTTACCGAGTAGTGCGCTGGCAGCAGAGAGCAGTCCACCTTGAGCAGCTCCACGTCTTCCCACATTCGACTCGAGCTCGGTCAAGTAGGCTTCCAGCGGCGCGTAAGATGTCTGCAATAGGTATTTTCAAGGAGCGCCGAGAAAATGTTAAGCTTTGAGCTGATCGAGGATCGCGGGTCTGTCCGGTGTTCACGTGAAGACAAGCGCTAGGTAAACTGCGAGCAAAAGCAACCAAAAATTTCGTTGTAGTTGTCTGCACCGCGCCTTTTTCATTTTCGTTAGTGCTGTAATAGCAGTACGTAAAATGCGTGGACTGGAAACCGCCTGGCGACGGAAAAAGGCGGAAGGAGGTCGAACCCAACTGTCACGCTATCAAAAGGGAGTAGACGAATCCGAATTCTTATCAAACACCGAATACAAAGAGCAGCCCACTGTAGTACTAGCCTCCCGTATCGTACTCCGCACGCCACTATCCGTTTAGCGACAACATGGAACGAGCGCGGCCCGCTTTGGCCTCACTTCCGGACCGAATTGCGTGCCGTGAAAAGAGGAAAACAACATGACGGAACCTGGCTGGCACCGTAGGAACTGGGGCGGTACGATACGGGTACCGTTCCTTAACTGTGACGTTTATAGTGCTTACCTCGTCCTCAACAGCGAACACACGAAGGTCGGTGATGATTATGCGAAGCACTTCCAACCGCGGATAGCGCCGGGCCAGGATTGTGAACGCCTTGTCCCAGGCTTCGAACGAAGTTGATGAGCCTTCTCCATATGCTGCTGTTCCACGACCGCGAGCGTCGGCGCTAGTCGAGCGTTGTCCGCTGTTCGATGACGGCATGTTAGGCCAGATCACGGTCGAAACGACGAGCGCGAGTTCCACCGTGACGTTGTTGACTAAGTGGCCAAGGAGACGGTCGAGATAGCTCCTAGACTTCATCAGTCAAGAACGTAACGAATTTGACATAGTTGTGGAACCGACTCGAAACTTTTTTAAAAACAAGCAATTTTTCAAAGTTCCGCGGTTTTCAGTTTTGAACACAGAGATGAATGGCAGCCAATAGGGGTAGGCTCACGTTCCTGCCGCAGGCGCCAGTGAAATTTTAATTCAGCCTGTCGGCGGGCCGAGCATATGGGACCCCCTTTGCTACTTTTCGTGCCCTCCGAAATTTAGCGGGGACCATGCCCTCCACCGCCCCCACTGTCGCTACCCCACTGAGTAAAGCCCTGCGCACAATTCCGACCCCGAGTCCGAGTCCGGGACTCGACGTGCATTGTGCGCACCTCGAGTCCGAGTCCTGGGGCTCGAGGTCTACCTCGAGGACGTTCATTGTGCGCACATCGAGTCCCGGACTCGGACTCGGGGTCGAAATTGTGCGCAGGGTTTAAGCCAACACACGCCCGAAGGAGAAATCACCAAAAATATACTAGTGGGAGATGCCGGCGGAGAGCTGTATTTGCTCTCCTTATGCCGGGTACACAGTGCGATACACGAACCCAAGGTCCTTGGTGAGGTCCAGCGTATTGATGTGCAGAAGCTGTCTTCGCGAATGAAGTGCGACGAGAGCAGGTTCCACCAGGTAGACCGTGCGGCAGGGCTCCTGATCAGCGTATGCGCGTATTTTCACGCTGTCGCCAAGTTCGGCATAGTAGGCAGTACTGTTCTTTCCGTCGAAGCGAATACGATTTGGAATGACATGCTGGAAGTATGCTGTAGCATGTAGTTTTGCAAATGACTGACATACCAGATATTCTCGTATCTCATAGTCGCACGGCAACATCGCAATGGTGAGAACCTTTGTAACGAGGGAGAACTGAACACGTCTCAGCTTGTCGAACAAGTCTAGGCTGATGCCCTTCAGCGCAAGGAACGTGACGGTATTGCTGACGATCCTGCTCGTCAAGAACCTTTGGAATGCCACTCCCGGCGTAAGCACCCAGTCGCCGAAGTCCACGACAGTGATGCCTGCAAGCTTCCGGATGTTTCTCCAAGAAGCACATTTTTTCAGAGACAAGGGAGAAATAGAAAAACCCTAAGGTATTCGGAAATACCACCAAAATATCGCTAATTTCCCGATTTTTGTGTTGCGATGCTTTAACGGAGCGCCATGAAAGAGCGTCGTGCCTTGTTGGGTACAACCCTTGGCACGGAGGCATGGCCAAAGCAGTGCCCACGGATCGAGGGTCACCACGGCACCGCTCCTGACACGGAGGGGGTCGCATCATCCCTAATACACGAAATAGGTTCACAAAGGGGGTCCATTTTTATCGCGAAAGGACCAAAACAAAACATTATCATGGGGTTTATTCACGTAATGGGTTTTCACCGTACTAAGTCGCTTAGTAGATGCATGTTTATGCAAAAATGGTGTGCGTTTGAGGTTCCTCAGTGTATGGGGCTATGTTTCGGGCAAGCGGATGCGGTTAGGTTGCTAGTCTCGCAGTAACTGATTCAAACCCGCTTGCCAATGAAACTTGTTCCATGGGGACCAGGTGGCACAAACCGCTAGCGGCTGTATCGGTTTGGTTACTTACTTTGCGGCAGCATTCTCATTGCTTTCTCCAGGTTGTCCTTTCCAAGTCCTGCTTCCTCCACATCCGCGCCTGTCCATGGGTACTTGAAGACGATCGCTTTGAACGGCGGCATGGACTTCACCATCTCAGGCATGCCCCATACGTCGGCTTCCTTGATCTTCGTGTAGTCCTTCTAAAATACACGAATAAGCATTGTATTTGTTCTGTCTCTGACAGGCCGACGCCTCTCCCTCGGGCATTAAAAGCTATCGACCGCTGGCAAGAAAAATTGGCCAGACTAGCCACTTCGCCCTAGCAATATCTTTCCGTTAGAACGCCGAGCAAGAGAAACAAAAATCGCCCTCTCTGATAAACCGGTACCTTGAGTTTGTAGTAGGAGTATCAAGAACAAGAGTTGAATTAAGGGGGTATGTGGTACATGCATATTTTTGGTAGGACTACTCACCATGAGATTAATGCGTTCCAGATCGTTTGGGGTCCACTGCCACGGTTCGTTGTGCTTGTAAATCTGCAGCAGCGTCCGTTTCTTCCAGTCAAACTTGTGTTGGAAATCTAGATACTGATCGGGTCGGCAGAGGTCTCGATCGGGGCATTCGTAGTCCAGCGCGACCACGTAGACGTCATCTGCAGCAGCCTTCTGCGACTCCGGCGGTGCGCATGCAGCATCGGATGATCGGTAGCTAGCCATTACGGAATCTGCAATTTGAAATTCCATTCTGACGACTTTGTTACTATCACGGCTAGGCACGGGACGGCATATCGCGGAAAAAACGGCAATTTTAGAGCTCGTGACGTAGGCCTGGCGCGATGCTACTCCCCTTGACGTGATCACGGCACAACGTCAGTGCCATGTCTAAAGGCACGTTGCGTGTGACTAAGCGTTGTCGTAAGCATCGAGAGTGGGAAAGCCTTCTAATTAGGCTAATATTACAAGCGTCCGGCTGAACTTTGCGCCGGCACGGTCGCTACCGGAATGCACTATACCACAAAACCTCACTATGGTACAACGTGCCGTAAAGGCGCAGTGGTAGAGACCATTGCAAGTGAGCTAAACCCGTCGTCCCGTAATTGCGCTCTAGGGCAACCAGTAACCAGCTTGAAAATGGTCGAACAATGGGTAACAGACTTAAACGATCTTTTCTCCTTCTAGAGCCCCCTATATCCAACAAGATTCTCGATTCCAACCGGTTACGATTTCTGTTCGAAATTTGGCAAGTACAGAAGAAGCCCCGGCGTGGTGCGCACCACAGCAGACGGCGACCCAAGCGTTGCGCGCCCTTACTCATCAAATTACGCGTGCGAACGCGGAACGGGCTACCGTTCAATACACGAGGGCCCGTGGTCGGCGTCCGTTTTGGCCCTCCGAACATCTGCCGGAGCCCTCTCATCCAGTAGGGGTCCTCTTTCAAACGCCGGTCGCCAGTCCTCTTGCCAGCCATGCGGCGTTCCACTGCGATGACCCAAACTCCCGTCGAGCCGACGAGAAGTGCGCTGTCGTCGACCGCGGCTGACCTCACCCCACGACAGGTGCGACCATTCGTCGTTTGGGCCGACCCGTCCACTTAATTGCCGGGCGGAAACACGCGAGAAGGATAAAACGTTGATGAATGTGCCGCGGTGGTCCGTTCTCTGCTACAGCCGCCGCTTGAGTCCCCCGGTCACTCGCGGGTGACCTCATCTCAAGCCAGATGTGACTGTTTGTCGTGCGGGTCGGGCGATCCATTTAACTGCCGACCTTGGGCCAGACGGGAGCAAATATGCTGATGAGTGTTTCGGCGTCCCTCGCACGCTGGGGGTCACCACCGCTTGCGCCACTTCCCAAAAGTCGCTTAAGTCGGAGTCAGGGATGCGCCGAAATGTGAATAAAACAAAAATACAAAAAACGAAGAAACATCTTCGAACTTCGAACAGCGGAATACGAACCAAGTACGAACAAAAGAGCGAAAATTTTATAAGCAAAAAGTCGAAAATCGAAAGAAAAAAAGGAAAACTGGAAAACAAAATTTCGATTACAAGCTTGCACCCTTTAAGCGCAATGGACACGAAGTGAGGTGCACGTACGTCGGTTACGCCTTTGGACCATTCCGATTTAGGGATCGGCTTACCCGTTCCCCGCGTTCATAATGCCGTAACGTTGCAGTCCAGCACACTTACCGGATGATGCAGCCCGTAATCATACTACGGCCGCCAATCCATGCTATGATCTATCGTCACTTGTGAACGATCCGTATGCAACTGGTAATTCAAACAATGCGAAACCGAGCTTCCGAATCCGAACTTAGGTCCCTGACCGTGGTCTGCGAGTTGCACCCTTGTCACAACCGTCGTAATTCAACAGATTCTGAAGCGTTTTGAGGTGTTCCCATCGCGTCACACTGGCTTTTTTTCTGCATGTTTGCTGCGAGTGATTAGGGCCGAGCGAGCTCTTTCATCGAACTCCAACTATGGGAAGAAGCACGCATGTTGCTTGGCGATTCCAATCGCCGATTAGCTACGAGTTTCTACACGCAAACGTAGAAGAAGCGACGGCGAGGCACGCGCCGCAAGTGACGACTAACTCAAAACCAACGTTAGCGCTGCCGTTATGATTCAGCAACGCGTGGGACCCTTGCAATTTCGTACTCGATTTCCGTAGTCAGTGTCCATTCTCGGCTTCCAGACGTCGCTGCCTCTCCGCCGCCAAACTTTCCCGATGAACCATTTAGCGCCCGGTGCTCTCAGCATCTCAGCATCTGCGCGACATTTTTGTTTGGATGTGACCCAGATTGACCGGTGCTGGTGAGTGACCAGCCGGCCGCTGCGGCTTACCACAACCCACGCCACCTGCCACCATTCGGCCGCGACGACCGACGCATTGAGCGTTAATTGAAGGGTTTGGACCCACACGGGAAAAGGTATCAGAAATTCGGTGAGCTAAGAACGCGATTATTGCCCTCCCCCGCAGCCAATACTTCTCAGCCGAAACCCCTCAACGCCCGGCGCTTTCGGCATCCGTGCGACATTCGCTCGATATGACCCAGATTGACGGTGCTGCTGAGTGACCAGTCGACCACTGCGGCTGAACACATCCCACGCCACTTGCCACCGTTCGTCGGCCGACCGCGACGTCCGACGCACTGTGCATTAATTAACGGGCTCGGCCCTGCATAAGAAAAGGGACCGTTCAGAAATTCGGTTAACTCACAAAGCGATTATTGGAACCTCCTCTTCCAGCCTGGATGAACGACAAATGCAAAAAATTACCGTATTTACTCTAGTTTTACTTCCTCTAACTGGTCCTCTCTAATTGTGCCCCTATCCCAAATTTTTAGCTGGCATAGGGGCATGTGCACTTCTTCTAAGCCCATATTGAACAGACAGCGAAGAACAAGCATTTTAAGACATGGACTGAGTCATACGGACGCAAAACAAAAAACTTCTGGGCATTTAAAATTTCCCAAATGAGCCTATCGAAAATTATCCCCGGGGATGATGAGAAAATTCTGTATTTGCCAAAGTGTTTAAAAGGCTCTGCGGGGGACATCAATGATAAACGGCGCATAGATTCCTCAATTATAACGAAAAATGTTGTTCGATTAACTTCAAGCCGAATTTCCCACACGGAACACCAGCCCCAGTTCACGGCCTGCGAATCGCGTCCACCTCTCAACGGTCTGAAGACCGAGTCGCTTTGTTTTACCGTGTCCGGTTGCACCGGCTAGCCGAATGCGAATGAAGTAGGATGGGTGGACGGAAGGGGCATCCGCCGATGCGACGACGTATCCTGCTCTGCCTTCGGCCCTCCCTCAAGCAAGTGCCGGATCCTGTACATTATAGAGGACGAGAACATTTTATAGGGGGATTTATGATAATTTGACAGCTTGCCTCTACTTCCGCAACCGACGCGCCCCTGCGGTCAAGATCAAAGTAACTTACGGATTTGCATTTTTCGCAGATTAACTTACAAGACGTTATTGTTTCCCCTTTTAAACATTCCCCCTCCCAATGTTAGGCAAGATCCCGAGTGCCTTCTGTAATATGCTTATCCTCATGCTCGTACGCTGAGCGAGCTCTTGCGTCGAAACTGAAACAGTGCAATGAACGGAAAGTGTTGTCTTCCGATTCCATCCGACCGCAAGCTAATAGTTAACATCGCACAAGCAGACGAAGCGAAGTTGCGGCACGCACCGCCAACTATCATGCGCCCCACTAGCGCGGTCGTTCTGCTCAAACAGCGCATAAACACGCCGAATTCCTGTCGTCGGCGTCCATTCTCGGCTTCCGAACGTAGCTGCATGAGCTCTCTCCGCCGGATACTCCGCCGAAACCTCTCAGCGCACAGTGCTCTCATCAGCCATGCGTCGCTCCCTCGCGATGACCCGGACTCGGTGCGGCCGAGTGATCAGTCAACCGCTGCGGCTGACCACATCGCACGCCATCTGCCATCTGCCCGACACTTATCGTTAATTAAAGGGCAAGAGGGAATTCTAATGGATAAGAGGGAATTCCGAGCTCGATATGTGCCCGAGAATATTATTTCAAAATCTACTTTCCCATTCCGAGTTTCGGCCCCAAAGCAAGGCCTGCAACATGCGGCACTTGAAAGGCGAATGAAAGTTGAATGGGCGTCCGTCGGTGCGGCGACGACGCACTCTGATCTTTGTCGCGCTCCAGCTCCGATCCCTTATTCAGACTGCGAAAGACGGTTGAGATCGATGTAATTGGAGGGATTATCGGGCTCAAACGAAACGAGATTATACGCTAACGTGCGATACAAGCAAACACACACACACAACATAAACCGTCTAGGCAATTTTCGGTAATGGCACGGCGCCAAAGCGCAGGAAGTGCCTGCTTTTCCTTGAGCGTTTCGAAGCCGACAAGCCACTAAATTGATTGTCGAGAATCGACGGTCTCATGTATGTCAGCGAGGTGTTTCGCAGTGTGCTGCCGCAAGATAATTTTTATGAAATGTGTCAAAATTTCGACTACCGTATTTTCTCTAATAAAACCCCCCCCCCCACCTAATAGACCCCCCCCCCCCACCTAGGGGTCAATTGCGAAATAACCTCCCCCCTCTAATAGACCCCCCTCCCTGGGGGTCAAATCAGGTATACACGCTCATTTTTCACTATTTACAACCATTTTCTTCGTTAAAGTGACGTTATTAGGGGTATTTTAGGGCTATTACAGCTTAATTAGTGCATATTTATGCATAAGGTAGACATATTGGACAACGAAAATTTGACCAAAATACGGCAATTTTTGAGCCCTGAGCCGGGCCCTACCGGGCCGGGCCTACCCTAGGCCCGGCCCGGCCCGGGGCCCGGCTGGTTCTGCCGAAATCGAGGCCCGGGCCCGGCCCGGCGGGCCTAGGGCCGGTTGCGCAGGGTTGCACCTGATGAGCTTAACACTCGCGGCGATGAGCTGCTCATTCCAACTGTACGTTTCCGAAAGCTCACTAAGCGGATCTCGAAGCTAAATATAGGGCCATATGCGCTTATATTGGCAATCGCAATTAATGCGATGTTCCGATGTGCACTCGAATTCATTGGTTCGAATGTAAGAAAATAAACGTGACCAAGCACAACATCGAACCATTGCCTAACCACAAGTCTCTCGCAACAAGTTGTTTATTCCCAAAAAGAATGTTTGCGAAAAACTGGAGGTAAAGTAAAATGTAAGAGACTGAAACGCAGACGGGCCGTCTGCATTGTCATTCCTGAGAAGGAAGCAGTGAAATAGAGAGCTATGAGCAAACTGGACGAATGCTTCAGACGTCCGTGCTTCCCTTCATCGAGACACCGACCTGCAGGCCACCGCGTCTAAAGAAGTACGTGAAATTCGAAAAGTACATTAAAATTACCTTATTTGAATCATGTAAATTTTATTTTCTACTTCCGGACATTCGATATATTATGGCGTTTTTAAACATTCATTTTAATAAAAATTAATTCTAAAACACTATAATAAAAATTTTAATAAATTAAAAAAACGTAGTACGGTTCTAAGATTAGCTATAAACTTAACGACCTAAAATTTTGAAATTTTAAAACACTATTTGAGCAAGTGTTATGAAGACTTGCTGACTGCCTACTTGTTGAGAAATCCGAATGTTCCACGACCGGTGTGCGTCGGCGATGAGGCCGGAGGGTACTGCGTCATCGGGAGGTCCTGCACAACGTCGCTCTCCGGCGCAGTATCTGCGCCCCATTCGTCGTCGTGGGCTTCGATGACGGGCGCATTCGGCGGCGGCGCGTACACGTTCTGCGCGGTCTGACCCCAGCCGTCGTTGTCGGACGGGTGGTGGCCCGTGAAGGCGTTCCGTGAAAGTGGCTCCAGGGTGCGATTCGTGAATTCACGAAAAAGTTGCGATCCGTGAAAAGTGACTGAGGCTGCGGTCCGTGGAAACTGACTGATCCTTCGTCTAAGCTTAAGCCTAAGCCTGAATCAAATCTGAACGACCTTAGCCTAAGCGTGCCGGCGCTAGCGCGCCGCGAGGGGGTAGGCCAGTCTTAAGCCAGGGTAGGCTAGTCCTAAGCCTGGTCAGGCTTGGCCTAAGCCTAGTCTAGCGGTGTTTTAACGGATCGCAACCTCAGTCAGTTTTCACGGATCGCACCCTCGAACCTGTTGGTTGGTGCGCCCCGTGAATTCGCGGATCGCACTCAGGGGCGTTTTCACTGAACGCATTCACGGATAGCAATTTTACCGTCGTTGACGTCGCTGGTGGAGCTGGAAGAGCCCTCCGCTGACCCGTTGTCCTGGACCGGTTTCTTCAAACCAATCTCCACCGCCGATCTACTCTCGAGGCTCTCGTAGATAAGGGTGAGCTTGTGGCTCTTCTTGAGCTTCCTCGTGCTCCTATCGAGTAGGTGAGTGACGCGTTTGCGACTTAGATCTGCCTGAAGCCGTCTTCATACGGCTCTTCGCAAGCGCGAACGTTTTTCGCGAACATAGCTCAGGACTCCCAGACCGCCTTCCCTGGGGGAACGCCCCCTTTTTGGGGTCTACCCCCCCCCCCCCCCGCGGCAAAGCCGGCAGGGGGCGGAAAAAGTATAAAATTCCGTATTTCACAGGGTGGGAATGAAACTTTCAACGATTTTTTCCAAATAATCCCAAAAAATCGCGTTTATGTCACCTGCAGCGGGCTGATTTAAGTTAATTATTCAAAAAGGGCATTTTTAAACATTTTATTGGGACACAAAATCGAGCCGAATAAACAACAGACCACCCTACCCCCCCCCCCCCTAGAAGGGGTCCGCCGCCGCCTTTCAGCAAATTCCATCTGGTACCCCTGACATAGCTAGCGAACGTAGAAACATCGAATGATTACTTAATTGCAAAATGGCCCTTGCAAAAAGCTGTTTTATTTCCAAAAATACTTAAATGAAGCGAAGCTCGAACTAACAAATAGGAAACGGCGATGCAAAGTGGCAGGTGATGGTTGTCCTGAGAATTGTCATGGCAGTTAGGCGACAAATGTGAATGGGTCGAAGGAGGCACTTCTAGGTTAAAGCATTGCGATTGTGAAGTGATTCTGGATCGATTTGCACTCTCGAGAGATAGGAAGACAAATGTGTACTATAGAAATGAACAACAATCGAGCGCCTGAAATACAAAATACATCCGAACACGGCAAAACGCTACAAGACGGAATACAAAAACACCTAGCGGAATAAGTTGGACCACTACGGCATCTTGCTAAGACGGGCTTGGGAAAATAGGAAAGTGTGGTGGTATGGCATGTGGACGATGTTGAATGGACGAATGCTTCAGATATCCTTGCTTCCCTTCCTTGAGATTCCAGTGTGCTTGCCACCGCGTCTAAACGCAGACCACGTAAGACGAAATAAAGCAGATCGAAATGGTTCAAATTATTGTCAGTTATATTTAATAGTTTTTGTCTTGGAAAGCTGGATTTATAACATTTAAAAAACCTTAATTTTAACACTTTTACTTCCCTTGCTTTTTCGGAATTTCGTGATACTGAATTGTTAACGTTAACGTTTGAAGACCTACTTGCTGAAACATCCGAACGGTCCACGGCGGGTCTGCGTCGGAGACGAGACCGGGGGAGGCGGCGGATACTGCGGCAACGGGAGGCCCTGCTCGACATCGCCCTTTGGCGCAGATGGTGGCGGTGCGTACACGTTCTGCGTGGGCTGGCTCCAGGCAAAGGTATCGTCATTGGAGGAGCTGGAAGAGGAGCCCTCCGCCGTTCCGTTGTCCGGCTGGTCGAGGAGCGGTTCCTTGAAGTCAATCTCAGCCGTCGGTCCGCTCTCGAGGCCCTCGTAGATCGGCGGGAGCTGCTCACGCTTTCTCAGCTTCATTGTGATCTCATCGGAGTAGGAGAGGGACGGGCTTGCGGGCTCGATGGCGACCTGAATTTGTGCTCATAGTGCTGCTTACTCTATGGCTCTTCACAACTATAAGGACTAACTAACCTGATTCCGGTACTCCTCGAAGATATGACCACAGAGCTCTCGGGCCACGGCAGCTCCGACATGGCCTAAAATAAGCGCGTAGTTCACAGGGAATTGTAAGTAGAGCATATTCGAAGTGCATCCTTAATGGCACAGCCACTCGCATGTTTTCGGGGGCCCTACAGCTATGCTACCCGAGATGTAGCAGCTGCACTCTTCAAGCGGACCAGCGTCCATTTTATCGGGTGGACCTGCTCCATACGTTTTTCTGTACTTAGGTAGACGCCCGTACGTATTCCGTACCGTACTGCGTACCGTATTCTACGGTGCGAAGTACGGCACGGCGCAGGATCCGTACGGTTTTCCGTACCGTACAGTACTGGTGTAGTACGGAGTACGGTACGACATCATTCTCTGGCTAAAAATGCGCTAGTACGACCCTAGTGTAGGCCAAGGTTCTCACCGCCAAGAATTCTCCCTTTGAATGCCCCTTACCTACAGTTTGCAATCTATAATGTGGAGCATGGCCCACCTCCCCCCCCACGGGCAGGTACACCACTGACGGATGTAGTATGGGACGTACCGTACTCTACAGGACGTAGTACGGTACGGCGTGCTTAGTACGCAACGGGGTGCGGTACGGGCGTTGTCAGTACGGTACGCATTACGGTTCGGATAGTGTCCCGCCTAAGCCGTCCACTGAACAAGGCACACTCGTCGGAACAGCGCCGAGCACTAGTTGATCGGACTCTTCGTCTCTCAGCACCTTCGCACCCAATCTAAGCTGCTGTGGTTCGAGACTTAGCTGCCCCGCATTCTAGTTGGAATGGGCCAATGGGTCAGCTCCGCCGCTTATCTAAGCGGCTCCTGACTCTTGTCGGGTCAACAAAGCATTTCCGAGCTCTTAACTCACCCTCAATGAACCAGAAGAGGAGCACGCCATCACGACGCATACCGCGCTCGGCGAATTTGCGGATCAGCTTGCGGCTCGTCTTGTCTTCGTCGTACACGAGTGCACGGTGGCGTTTGTCCTTGAGCAGATGGCGAACCGACCGCTCGCAGTTCCACGGCGCGAGGAAGGTGAGCAGGTAGTACAGAAAGTTGATGGCGGTGAAGAATGCGACCACCAGGAAGCCCCACCTAAAGCGTTATGTAAGCTCATGGACAGACGCAAAAACTGCATGGACGCAGTTTTTGTATTCCAGCATTAAATCGTGGCAGTGGATCCACTCACCAAATGAAGAGGTAGATCTTCTCGTTGTAGGTGTTGATGCGGAGGTGGCACTGCAGGGTGTAGCGCGGCACGTCTCCGAGCCGTCGGATGGGAACGTCGCAGAGCGTGAGCCTGGGGAAGACGGGCGAATCCTAAAGGCAACTCAGTCAGATTTCATCCTTGCTGCTATATCCCTTATGTTTGCTCCATAACGCTCGCTAGGTCAAGTCGCAACTGAGTGAGTTCCGCTAATGAGGCGGCCACATCGGTTATCCAATGGAGTGCTCTACCTGGCTCAATCACTCATTCCGATCTACTAATTCTAAGTCACCCTTCTCCGTGGTCGCACTCCGTGGTCACGAATCATTTTTGAAACCTCTTATCCTGAGCTCGTCGATACCACTCGGTCAACGCATAAATAGGTTATCGACTCATCCTCTTCCTCTGCACCATGAAACTGTACGTGGGAAGCGTGATGTTAGTGACATAAAATAATAGTTTGAAATATTTTATAAATTTAATTTTTGCAGATATTTTTATCTCAATTTTTAATATTTAAAAAATTTTAATTTTAAAATAATCTTATAAGATGATAATTTATTTTTGCAATGTGATGTTAAAAAATTTTGTTTTTAATTTTAAATATACCCACGAATTAAAGCCTTTATCGCTCTAATGGCCTGCCGCGAGACGCGAATCGAATGACCGCTTCGAGCAAAGTACTAGGCATTTTTAGGTCGTAAAAGGCATGCGTTTATTCCACTTTCTGCTCTTCGACACTGCTATCACCGCTTACTGCCGGACCCTGCTGATGCCAGGGCCATAGTTCGTCCTTGGGATCCTGCTCATTTCTCACTCATTGTTTTCTCCAGGCATAAATCGCTCGTCCTGAGCGATACCAGTTCAGGATGGATCACTGCACTCGGATTCACATACCTGCCAGTTCTCTCCGGTGAGTAGCGAACGGAGCACTTCGATGCCCCAGTACGTGTAGGAGTGGCCGATGAATGCGTTGAGGGCGAGGAACTGCACGCCGACGTTCAGCAGGTACAGCAACTTGATGAAGATGTAGAGCACCGCCACGTAGAAGCCAAGACGGCGTCCAAAGAGCCAGCCAAACAGGCGTCCACGATTCGGTGGCTCGATGAGCGCCTCGTACATGTGCTTCGCGATCTTCTCGAACATACGTGCTCGTTGCGGGTCCGACAGCGGGATGTCACGAAGGCGGACGGCCTCCGTAATGTACGTCCTATAGTCGATGCCTAAAGCCACGGATCAGCGGTCAGCAACTAAGGGGAATCAAGCGCATCCTGGAGCAGCTAAACACGCCGAATGGAGAATCCGCACATTCTATTTTGAATGGTTCCACGCTAAAGATCGGCGCCCGTGTCGTATTACGGCCCGTACCGTACCGTAGTGCCATACTATCGGTACGGTACGGGTGGGAACCTAGTACGGCAGTATAGTACGCCTTGGGTTTCCTGGCATTTTGTAACAGTACTGGCCGTGCTGAGACCGTACCGTACCGCATTACGGCCCGTACCGTAGTGCCGTATTATCGGTATGGCAGTACGATAGGGTGGGCATCCAGTATGGCAGTATAGTACGGCTTGGGTTTCTTGGCATTTTGTAACGAGTACGGGCCGTGCTGAGACCGTACCGTACCGCAATACGGCCCGTACCGTAGTGCCGTACTATCGGTACGGCAGTACGGTACGGGTAGGTCAGAGCGGTACGGCAGTACGGTGAGAGTGGGGTTTGCAGATCTTTATTCACCACAGTCAGTGCATCAGCTCCATGCTCTCTTGGAGACTCCTTTTGAAGAGCGACATTCAAGTAGCACAGCACTCATTGCTGATCGGGCACCACATGGGCGAGCAGCACAAAAAGCAAAAAAAAATTTGGGAGCCGCCATGCAACCAGCGGAGCAGCGCTTCTGAGCGTGCAACTCCACACCCCAATGGAGCTGACAAGACTCGGTGAGCAGCTCCACATTGCCGGCGTGGTAGCTACATGCCTGTATATCAGCTCACAACTCAGTGTCTCAATGGAACTGCTCCGCATGACTCAGTGGAGGAGCTCCTCAAGCCTCCGCAAAACTCTTCATGTTGTGCAAAATTCTCCACGAAATCTCTTACCGCTTAGAGTGTTCATAGAGTTCCAGAGCAGGTTGGGAAGGCAGAAGAGCATGGCCTGGAGGAAGAGCGTCACTGGCACCCACTAAATGGCTCCGTTGAAAGCGTGACCACGGGCACGGTGGACTTACATGGTAGTATCCAAGTTCCCGTTGCCGGCGCTCCTTGTCCGACCAAGGGATGCCTTCGTCCGGCGAGACAAAGTACTGGTTCTTGGACTGGCAGTAGTCGACCGCGTAGGCGCGCTCCTCGTCGTTCAGCTCGGGCGTTTTCTGAAAGGCGGACATGTGCAAGGCAAAGTTGGCGCTGAACAATGGGTAACTACAACATCAGTCCATGAAATCAGATCCGTCCACATTCGACAGAATTTCTAGCCTTAGATGCGACA
Organism: Aphelenchus avenae; assembly: GCA_020875895.1. NCBI lineage: Eukaryota > Metazoa > Nematoda > Chromadorea > Rhabditida > Aphelenchidae > Aphelenchus > Aphelenchus avenae. The sequence continues at coordinate 79,482 of JNEY01000211.1, forward strand.
ACCCCGTACCGTACTCCGTACCATACTGACCCCCCCCCCACGCTCTCGTATCGCACTCCGTACCGTACTGACCACCCACTACCGTAGAGTCTGGTACGGCAAGAACGATGCCGTAGCATACTCCATACTGTGCCAGTACGGTACGCAAACGCATACTGGACCTGCGCCGTACCTTACCCGTACCGCAGAACCCAGCACAGTTTAGAGTGAACCGCAGAACCGAATCCCGGTTCAGTTCAGATGAACTGAAGTGAGCTCAGTTCACTAAACTGGCTGGTTCACTTAAACTGTGGTACCCAGTACGGAGTACGGTACGGGCTCTATGTCCAGAGTCTAATCCAAACATAAAGGCCAAACTCGGAAAGTGTTCGTTGCATGCGGTAGGAAAGTCACTTCCACGATGACCTCAAAGTCGGGCAAGTGTTCACTACGAATGTCCCGTATGCCCACTTACCAAGCATCGAATGGGCTCCCCGCCGGTGAAGCCGAACACGTTCGCGCTGATGATCGCAATGAAGAACATCAGGACGGACGGGACCACGTAGCAGTTTAGGCGATCTGAACAGTTCAAGGTGAAGAATACCCAAGGTCAGCTTGTGAATACCGATGGCGTCGCTGAAGTAGACGGCCGGTCGCGTCAGCCAGGTGAACACGGTCCGTCCCAGGAGCGTCTTGCCGCTGCCGAGCAGCGGGATGCTATTGATGTCGACCATGCTGAGCCTGAAAAGGAACGCTGTTGGTTTAGTGTGTAAAAGGAAGCGATTTTGGTCTCATGAACTTTGTCTGTTCGTGCCATTGTCAGTAAGCCTCAACAGTAAAGTGGACGACCCTTTCGCAAAAGTCACCGTTTTTAGCAGAAAAATTTCGAACCATAGTCTTTCTTTGGTTTCGCCAAAAAATCGAATTATGACTGTCGGATTTTGTGTGTAGTTCCCTGTTTCTAGGTACTAAGAAAGCATTCTGAGGTCATTCAACGGGCGTCTGACGGGTATAATGGTTATTATGGCAAAAATAGTTCAAACACCTCTCCCTCTCCTCTGGAATTTCTCCCCCTTTTTTACCACATTGATCCATGTCGTCACCAAACAGGACCTCCGCACTTGACTTCGGGGACTTTCGTGGACCGCCTTAATTCCCATAGAGTTGACAAACCTACAATGGCACGGGCTGCGTCTTGATGTCCGTAATGTTCCCGCTACCGCTGCGGCCACCGCCGTAAACGCTGCAGCCACCGCCGCTTCCCCCGCCACCGCTTCCTCCGCCTCCGCTTCCGCCGCCACCGCTTCCTCCGCCTCCGCTTCCGCCGCCACCGCTGCTGCCACCACCGCTTCCGCCGCCACCGCTGCTGCCACCACCGCTTCCGCCGCCATTGCCCCAGTCATCATCCCAGTCGTTATTCATCTTGCACGTAACTAAATTTGCAAATGGCTGGAGGCCAACTATGCAAATAGCACTGGACATGCCAGAAGGAAAGGTCACGAATTAGCGCTCGGAAACAGTCGTGAACGGCGCACAAAACGCAACGAAAACTAGACACACGCGGTGAAAAGTACGGCATCGCTCTTAGGAAAGAATACCGAGAAGCTCAAGAAAAACACCCTTCCTCAGCGCTTTCTTTCCACCGGAGATCGACCTCCGACCGTGGTCGTAAAACGTTGACCTCGCGCAAGGGTCAAACGATTCTAGCGCTGGACAAACGAGAGTAAAGCGAACATTCGCGCCACGGCGCACCTCAATAAACGGGCAAACATCGGGGGAGCACATGAATGTGCACAGGAAATGCGCCGCGCAAGAGATGGCACGCACAACCCGTGATTCCTGGGACAATCGGCTAAGGGCAGTAAGTGAGAAAGTGTGCTTTACACGGGATAGGCTTACTGATTAGAGGAGCTATCATCATGCTTTTCAGTAAGAGTCCTTTTCCTATAAGCGAAAGCCCCGACGGAGTGCTAGACCCGGTTGGTGACAAGTGAGTGGCGGAACGAAACTGTAGATATGTGGCAGATCAATGTGCAAGTGCGCATGGAGAAAGTTAAAACGCACAACGAACGTCTCTCGTCAATCGGCGAAGACTTTGGGAACAGCTGTCACGCCAACCATGTGCGTTGGGCTGGGCTTTTGGGCCCGGCCCAGCCCGGGCCGGGCCTCGGCCTGGGCCTGGTCTGGTCAAGCCCGCAGGGTGGGCGTTGGGCCTGGGCTTGGGCCCTACATTTGGGCCCATCTTTCGGCCCAAAAGCCCAAGCGGTACCACCTGTCCCGTTTTGCTGCCTTCAGGCGCCTTAAAGTACTCATTCCCGATGCAAGGGAGAGCCTCAAGCAGACTACCGTCACAAAACACATGATGGGCAAGCACTACTAGTAATTCGTGGCATCCATACCGCTGTTGTTGTTTTCGCTCTACGCATTGTTTGCCGTTTTAAAAGTTGATGTTTATACCTTGGGCTTTTGGGGCCGGTCCCAGGCCCAGGCCCAAAGCCCAGGCCCAGGCCCAGGTTGGGCCGGGCCTGGGCTTGGGCATTGATGTCGGGGCCCGGGCTGGGCCTGGGCCCAAATTGGGCCCACGCACAGGGTTGTGTCACGCACAGTGTCCGCATTGTAACAAAAAGACTCTGTCCGCCAGAAAGAAACGGGTACGACTTGCGCTGTGATCCGAGCAACAACGCAGTCGGGGGTGAGCGCCGGCATTCACAAACTTACGACAAGAGGGGCCCAATAGACACATCACATAATTCAAAAGGATGTCTGGGATTGGGAGCTACCATAACTGCCCGCCGCGTGGAGGGAGGCGACGAGCGAAATGTGGCCAATAAAATTCGCACTTTCCTTGGAACATTTTGTTTTCAAAAGCGTGTCAAAGTTGCCTACGATGCTTTTCGCCTTGATCTTTCAAAGCCGTAAGTTGGCTACATGAACCGCTTGAGATATCAGAGGGGGTCTTAGCAAAATGAGCGGCGTCGCGCTGCAATCCATGGGCTGCAAAGATAAAACTACGCGTCAAAAGTGAGCATTGGGCCAAAGGGAGCGATGTCACTATGAGCTGCGGGCGCACGTTGCGCGGTGACAGTCCGCTTACAGCAGTGCAAAAACAACTCACGCGGTTTTATGCTAATGTGCTGAAAACCCACAAGGCAGCGATCGCGCTATTGGGAAGGCAACGCAGAAAGGGGATAATAAGCGCAATGTCGCAATGAGCCAGCACAAAATGTCTTCGTTGGCGTGCCACCAAATGATCCATGCACCGGCCGGGCGTGCTTGCGCAGGTTGACGACAAAAGAGGGTGAACAGGTGGCAAGTGTGGCACGGCCAAATGCATGTAAGTGGCATTCGAACATAGAGGTCATATTATGGTAAGTTTTGGCGCTACCGTGCGTTCGCGAACATCGCACTTTGAAGAGCAAGACCATAGCGTGCAAAAAACAAATGGATCGCGCATTGCAAGCGTGTGGAGCAAAGAAGACATAGCGATCACCATGTTCCCGATGTTACGAGACACCGACTGATCGAGTGCGACAAACCGCCGCCACTCTCGACGCCACATGTGGCCAATGGTAATGCCACGAGAAGTGCCCTCCATCTGACCCTTTCGGCGATTATCGCCCATCCCTATCAGAGAATGGATGGGCTATCAAACAATCCGTCGTCGCGGATTGTTTGATTAGCGCTTTTGGACAAAGGTCGCGGTGGAGGCAGCGAGTGAAAGGTCACGGCGGCTAAACATAAATCGGCTGATGCCCGGGCGGCGGACGCATGTGGCAAGACCTCACTGCGGCACGGAGTGGCACATCGGAGAGGCGCGCAATCGCAAGGGCGGATAAACGATCGCGAAGCGAAACAGAACTGGAATTTCCCGTCGGTGCATTGCAAACGGCAGCGTATGCTGCTGCAATTGGCGGTTAGGTAAATGCGCACAACCGATGGTAAACAGAGCTCCGAGTGATGCTGGTTGCACGCCGGACCTTAAGATTAAAAACAAGCGGAGAAAAAGGGATTAGGGAATGCATTGCGCCTTCGTTGCCCTTTCGCCCCTGTTGGAAGGTACCGTCGGATTCGCGGCCAAGGGACCCATTAGAGAACGCGCTGGCGCAAGCCGCAAATGCGTTCAGTGGTTGGCTCGGCTCTGTGGCGGCCCATTGGCGGTCTTGCCGCATACGATAAAGGCGGCAGATGCAAGTATTAAAGTGCGGCCGTGTGTCAGCGGTACGCGATGGAGCGGCATCCGATAGTTATGATCGCAAGCGCTAAGCACACGCTCATAAGTCAGCGACTTACAGACCAGGGCGGGTACTTTTTTCTGAGTGCCAGGACCGGGACCAGGACGTAGAGGTGCAAGGACTACAGGACCAGGACCAGAGCAGGACTAAACTTAAACTTCCTTGGTAAACAGACGACAGTACAGCAAGGTAGATGCCATTCGCATGCTCGAATATCTTTGCGTTCCTGCTTGCAAAACTCGTGTAAAAAGTGCTCAGCCAAGATATCTATCGTCAAGGGCAAGTCGAAACGGTGTTGGACTACAATGGCGACACGGCTGAGTGAAAAGACTGCAATCATGTGGTATCACAAGCTCGTAGAGACACAAAAAGCATGCTAAGGCACCTTGAATGCAAGCACAAGCACTGTTCGCGGATGGTAGTGTTAGATTGGAAGGCGTCTGAGACCGTGAAGGCGCGAAGTGCAGTAAAAAATAGCGTGAAATGGACGATTAATTTAAATTAATTTTAAAAAAATTAAGTTTGACGAAATTTTGAAGGACATTGCAAACTGAAAACATGCAAAATTTTTAAAGTTTTAAAAAAATCGACAATCCACGCAAATTTCAAGAAATTTTGTAGAAAACACGACAAAGCACACACAATTTTCATCGGCCTACGCCTCGCGGAGGGCCGCCAAATATAGAAATGGGGGAGGGGTGAGGGGGGATTTCTTCGACAACCTGGACCGAGACCGGGCCTGCCCATCCCTGCTATAGACGGACTGCAAAAAGGCAGCGGCGGCAAAGTGTTCAAGCGCTGGCAGTCGCAAAGCGACTAATTACCTAGGTACCCTGCGAGTCCTGTGATATGCTCGGATTCAACGTCAGACGGGATGGATCACACGAGATTGAGACAAGCGGAGAGAGCGTTATTGGATTAGTAGATTAACGCGGGCCATAGATTGCAGTCGGTTCGGACAGTCAGTTCGGATTTCATTATATTCATAGCTACCCATTAATAGGCAGTGTACGGCGTGTAAAACGCAAAAATTTCTAAATACGGCTTATAGTAAGACCTCGGCAAAACCATCTGACGGTGGAGTCACCAAAACGCGGGAAAAACCGGCGGTCACTGGCCGACGAATGCCGACGCGCCGCAGAGTTGAGGTTCGTGCGGAGTGGGCATCCCCAAAGGTCAGCCAAGAGGACGGAGGACGCGTTCTCGGACGCCGGGAATCGATCGCCGATTCTGTGTGCCACTAGCGGTACGTGGCGCTCTGACCATTGATACGCCGGCCGCACGGAGTGGAGGACGGATGAGTTACAGTGGAAGCAGTTGTACGTGGGGTCCCGGACCGCAGTGGCACGTGTGATCAGTGTTATGCGTGGTGCGGGACCGCACGGGCAAGTACGAGTAGTCTTTTCACAACTGTCGCTTACATACGCACCAAGCACCTTCCACCTTCCGCATCTTCCGCGCCACTTGCGCAACATCGCACACGTTGAAATTTTGGAAATATCCGAAGTTTGGTAATATTCCGCCAAAAGCTGGTTTCTTCTGGCTTCTCGATGGCTTTGAGCAACCAGCGACAGACGTCCTTCTCTTCTGCAATCGTTTCCCTGCCGACGTCGATGACGCGACGCTTAAGTGCTCTGAGACGAACCATGGCCCAGGCTCGCAAGTGCTCTAATGACCGCCACGAACAAGCGTGCAGCGTAGTCGAGTTGAGACCGGCAGCCACTTCGACATAGTCTAGAAAGATATTGTGTCTCTTAAGCCAGTATCATAAGTACCACATTAGGCCACAAGAAATTGACTATTCTCTTGCCTGCTAGGATAGTCCTCTGGAAGAAAGTGGAAGAGATTCCACTGATCAGCGAACGCTCAAACGTTTAAGGCGCCCGATCGTGCGTGCAAGTTTCGCCGCTGGCGTCGTCGGCAAGCTGGTCTTAGACCCAAGATGCCGAGAACTGTGTCGACCCGATGCTGACAAGCTTTACGCGCTATAGCGTGCCCCCGTCGGAGAGTTTCGAGCTCGAATTCCGGTACAAGAGCAGGCCCTAAATGCAATGCGTTCCTTAATTTTTACAAAGGCCGTCCACATATATATTATCAGGCATGAGCGTGGTTTCTCTGCCGGGAGTCAGTCCTCCTAACAATTGCAGCGCCACTGTGTCTTAACTTAAAAAATCAAAGAGCCAATAAATTCTCCTGATAAATTCGAAATTTCCCTAGATAGGCCTGCTGCAGGAGCCTTCAAAGCAAAACTACACTGCGTGATCAAAAGTTTCGCCTAATTTTTCGTTGGTTGTCGCTACTGCGGAGGCCATCTCCGACGTTTCCTGTCGTACTTAGCTTAAGTGCTCTCTAACAGTGCCCCTTACTAAAAATGTGCACTCCTTTCTTATGACGTTTTTGGTATGTTTGCCCTGTGTTTCGATTACGATTTCGATGGATTTTTATTTCATCTACGAAAACATTAACAAGAGAACAAATTCGATACGCCTCTGATTGGCCGACTAAGATTCCACAAAAATGACCGATATGCGACCGATTCCCGCCCGGCCCTAACGTAAAGTGCGGCTCAATAAGAGCAAACTTCCCGTCACGACATCGCATACCACATGCCGCCGACCAGTCTTACTTTGTGGGATACCATGCGACCAATACGGTTTTGTCCTATGCGTTTCAGAGCACGCAGGTCTTCCTGTAGCCACCGCTTGCCCAGCACGGGTACCATATCGAAGATCCGATTGCAAACCGTATTTCGACGGGCCTTGACTGCTTTGCACGCGTCGCCTACGACGCGACTGAGCTGCTGGTCGTTAAGCAAAAGCAGCTGATTATTCGCAACCATTCGCATGCCGACCAGCATGGAATGGGCTGTCGACGGAAGGACTTTTCGGTTTTTTTGCGCCTTCTGATGAATTCGGTTCATGATGCCCAAATGGAAAGTCTTAACCATTCCAACAAAGCAAGACGCATTCTCTTTATTGCTCCATACGACAGGTCCGCGGCACATGTCGCGTAAACACAGTTCCGCCAGGAGGCGTTTCGCGCTAACTTCAGCTGGTTTATTCTGAACTCTGAAGTCACTCTTTTGGCTAAGTATTCTGAACCAGAAAAGAGTCGATATAAGAGCGTCGGAATCTGAATCTAAGAACATCCCTGACGAGGACCCCCGCCACTCAAAGTTCGTATGAGAAATTTCTTTGTATGGCATACAGGAGGTATTTTTTTACCATCATTCTAATTTCCATGCTGAGAAAACTATACTTCGGCGGACAATGAGCCTCAGCGACATCGGTACGTCGTTTCTCTCGATTGTCAGTGCAGTGAGGAACGCCGAGTTCTTCTCACAGAAAGATCGAAGGCAGATTCCCTCTAGCAAGCTGGATAAGCTTGGTTTAAAGGCCGACACAAGCGACCCTTACGTGTATGCCTTTCCCTGGGGCGAAGCTTCGTCGGCCCGAGAGGTCACGTTGCACAAGGGTGAGGATCGGTGACAAAATATGTGCTCGCGCACAACTTGCTTCTCGATTTTACCGCAGCGAGGAAGTCGGCCGAGAGATTCTAAACAGGATTTAAGCTGCCGAAAGTTCCTGTATTGCTGCATAGCGGTAGGAATCGGGAACCAGTCTCTTGAATCATTCTTGATTCCTTCAGAAATTGTACTAACGCTACGTGGCTCCGTCAAGTAAGTTGCTAGCGCTAGGGCTACCAATACCGGTAACGGCTTGGATAAGGTTAACACACTAAGAGGGAACACTAGGGTTACTTAGGGACTCGCGCGCCCGCTAAGGAGTCTCAAAGCCAAAACCGGTAAGTTTAAGCGAGTCTGTACAGGCAACTGGAATAACACAAGCTTATGGACAATGGGGAGCGGAGTTTCCCGCACAAGCGGGTCGCGAGCGTTGATCCCGTCGCGACTCTCGAAGGTCCACAATGCGCGGCACAGAGGGCGAAGAGGTCAGCATTTGCCGCACGCGGCGCGACGAATGCGCGGAGAAGGCAGTAAGCCCGTGGGTAAGTGGGTAGTAAAAAATGGCCGATGTCCGAAGTTCGGATCTCGCTGATACACATGGATTCGAGCATGTGAATCATTCTATAGGCGCAAGTTTGTAGTACCATTATTTAGTATTGTAAACTAAGAAGGGATCAGCATAGGGGATGGGGTCACTTTGACTCAGTCATGGGCAGGTCATATGGTCTGTCCCAAACTTCCACTTGTAAAAGGTGTCTTGTTATACATTTCGAGGGTTTCTTCCTACACAAAAACCCTCGATCCCCTTAACTGTCTTAGTGAGCCCCCCCCCCCACCTCCCATTATTGACCTATTCAAAGTGATCCCGCTTATTGTACTGATAGTACTTCAACGTCATTACGTCCGCTCTGATGTTTGCTGCATGCGCTATCGCTTGGTACGCATGAATGCTCGCAAGTGGATCGAAAATATTTTGAGCAAAACGAAAATCGAAACAATTTAACAAGTTTTCGATGGCAAAACAAAAATACTTTGGAAGCTCGAAAAACCTATGAAACACAAAGCTTGAATTTTGAACATAGAAATTTCGATACTCAGCTGACTGCAGGCATGCTTTCTAGAGCGCGACATGCGACAATTCGTGCTTTGTTCCTGGTCATCAGCGCTACAGGTTATAGTGATTAAGGTGCTCCATAGGGGCTAAGAATGTCTTTTCGAAAGACGTCAACACACGTTAATTAGGCAAAGGTCAACTTTTGAGGAAGCAAATTCCTCCTCTTTTTAGTAATAAATTCATCAGCAGTATTTACTTTTTTGGTGATCGAAGTGGTATTGACCGCAATCTCTCTAGTGACGCGATTCGCGAGATCCTTCAGGCGTTCCAATGGCGCCAGGGCACAGCGCATCCGAATCTTCTTCAGTTGCGCCGGTTTCCCCACGACTCGGTGCTAGCGTCCATGCTTCGATCCATCACTTTTAGCATCGTCCTAGTAGTTCTCTATGAGTATCGATAGGAAGGCAGCAGCGAAGTTGGCCGTCACAGACATTCGCTCGCTATCCTTCGGATCGGTGACGAAAGTGGAACGTGAAATTCTGCGTAATGTTTAACAAAGTCCATTGACTGCACCTCTTCTTGTCGTTTTACACCTTTCAAACATAGAAACTGAGCGTTTTGTTTTAAAAAAAACGACCTAAAGTGGGATGACTTTCAAAAATGTCAAGAATCTCGTTTATGACGCTGGCAATCCCATCCCATTCAAGTTGTCCAGGAGAGCCCAAGCACAGCATCCAGTAACGGTCAGGGACGACTTGTCGCTTTGTTCTTCACTGGTAATCAGCAATAGTACAACTCAGGCGTAGTCCACGGGCAAGCTTCACCTAGACATTTTTGAAGCGGCCTCACCCGTATTCTGCCTCATGCCGGCATGTTAGACCGAGCTGAGTCAGTTGAACGGTGCTATTTGGTCAAAAAGTGACTTCGTGGTCGTATCTGTCTTTTCAAGTGATCTCACTTTGCTGCAGCCGGAATCGAAGCAAATACAGTGAGTCGCAAGTCGGTGCGGTCACTGAGAGCCGACACGAGTTGCGTTCCGAACTTCGGGAAGACATCTTGAAAGTCTGGTGCGGACTTGAGGACCGACTGGACGATTCACGCCCATGAAGAATCCGGGGAGCGTCACGAAATTCCCTGCAGTATTGGAACAAAGGCGGCGAATGCCCAAGCGGTGTCTCGGTGCCTCGTTTTTCAATGATCTCGGTTTTAACCGAAATTCGGATGTTGCATTTTAATCGGAAGCCTGGTAAAACTTCGGGTATAAGATTACGCAGACCTGAATGCAATTTACGCGGTACTTGAAAAGACCTGGGGAAATCTTAAGTGAATTTTAATAAGTCTAGTGAAAATTGCTTTGAAGTGCCTAGCGACGGGCCGCGTTACTCAGTGCTCAATATTGCATTTCCATCATTTATCCGGTGTTCGGTACACGAAAGAACGACGAAGATCACTTGCGAAGAGCCCACAGTGGCCGCGAACTGCGGACTTTGCGGAGGCGTTCGGAACCGACTGCCGGTGGTGACCTCGTCCGTCCCGCTTGCACTTCGTTCGTCATAAAGACGCCGCACGCTGGCGTCCTCCGTGACCGCCGATGACCGCCACGGCTTTTGTCACGACTTAATTGACGGCCGGCCGGCATGCGCAACGACGCAAGCGAGAGAGTCGCTTTCGAAGCTGAATGGACGTGTGCGCAACGAGAAGAGGTGACTGATTCATGCTGACGAAATTATTTTTATCCTTGGTAAGCTCCCGTCGTTAGTACGGCTGCCTCGGAGCTGACAGCGAATTACACGCACCTTGGTCTCACTTTTCTTTTTTTTCTTACCAAAGATATTAGTTTTTTACGGAGTGGGGGGCTCGTTATTTTGGATGCCGTAAATAACGGCAATTTTTCGGCAAAAAACAGAAATTTGCGTACGTCTTCGACCGCCTGCTGAAGTATTAGATTAGTTCATTAATTAAATTTAATGTAAAAATGGCTATTTAATTTTTACATATGGAGTGGAGCCCATGCACCAAGGGTCATTGTCGCCATACCGCCCTTTTTGTTTTCGAGCCGCCACCTTTACGTGCCGAAGTCGCGGGCTAAAGGCGGTGCCTACCTTTGGAAACCGGACTCTGAGCGTGCAGTTTGTCTATCAGCAGCTGTGTTGATGTCTGACACGACTTCATTATCAGTCCTGAGCATTTGAAGAGCCCCAGGTCCAATGCACGGTACGAATAAGCTGTTACTTCAATGTGCTACTGTTTAGTGCATCAGGGGTACGCCAGCCCCCCCCCCCACGGGTAGTTTTTCGCAAGTCGTCGGAAAATCGCTATGAGCGAGACTTTCTCGAATTCCGGGACCGAGGCTCGACCAACGCCCTAAAGTAATCCTCGATAACGGAGCCGGCCCTACGAAGCGTGGCCCAATCGCCAGTGCTAGAAGTCAGCCTTCACAGGAAGTGTCGCAGACGTAATCTTGCTTCGATGGACCTTTGAAACCATGATTCAAGGCTGATACCACATTTAGGAGCTGGCGATCGTCGTTGGCCCGTTAGGGTCGCTTTCAGTCTCTCCCAGTGTTACGTTTGCTTTCTTCGCTTTCACCGGAGAGGGAACCCCATTGGCGTCGTTCTTTGTCCCGACTCGACAGGCGGACGTCGCTATCCTGGCGATGTTCTTTTAGCTTCTACTGCTAATAATCTAGGCAATAAGCGTAGATTTTTGTGCAATTATTTGAACCGTTTACTGATAATCGAGCCAAGACGCTTCACCATGCAGTCTCTCGTCGACATGTAGATACTGTCTAGTTATTCACGAGGCTTTAGCCCTTAACGCTGCCAGGCTTTGACCCCGGAAAACCATGTCCTGTTCAGTTCTGTACTGACGTAAGATATCACGTACCGACACGAAATGGTAGAGCTTTGGCGAAAACGGCTTTTCAAGCTGTCCCGTTAGATACGAACGTAACAACGCTGCAGGGCAGTACGAGACGTAATTGAACGGCGGCGAATCACGTTCTATTCTTTAAAAAAAAACATTGTGCGTTATGATCACGAAGCCCGCGTTGAACCACCACGTTTGAGAAAGACGCAGAAACACGTTAACCAAAGGAACATGAAAGAAGTAGACGCAGAAGTGCACAATAGAGCAGCTGCCGGCGGAAGCGAAAAGTGGGTTCCATGATTGTCGAAAGTGAAGTGCCAATGCCGCATGTTGCGAAGTTCCGCGTTGGGGTAAACTGTCGAAGAAGGAAAATGAATTATCAGGGAAAAGCGTTCGAAAACAGTTTTAAGGTCGAACAGTGGCTTAATGAACCTATGCTCGGTTACAGAGTGGGAAAACCGGGCATTTTATCAGTGATTTTGTGTTTGCACTATTGTGATAACCGCATCCACCCTTGGAGACGCAGCTAGCTGCAACCGCCCAGAGTGATACAGTCATTCCGTCTCCAAGATTACTGGTACCCAACCTTCTGGAACTGGAACGTCTCCAAGATTACGTCTCCAGGTTTCAAAATTTCGAACTGTTAGCATCCCTGACAGCTAGGTAGTTCACTGTGCACTTATCTTGATATGCGATTCGCGGTTTCGCAGAATTAAGCGATTTTTTTGTGTGATAGGTTTGCCATGGCTCATTAACGTAATCAGTGAACAGAGTTACACGGACCACAAACGTTCATCGAGTCAATCCAAGGCAATTTGCATCAAGGAAATTTGCTCCATTTTAAAAGCATACGTCGCTCACTTGCCATTTGTTTGGTAGCCAAACACTGGCTTCCATGGCCCTATTTCAAGACCTTTTTTGCGCTTTGCACGGCCATTCAGGCTGATTAGAGTATCGCGAGTGTGAAATCTCTTGACATGACAAGCCTTCTCTTTGGCGGAAAACACTTTTGAATGGAAGAAACAGCTGAACGCTCGGACTGCATGCGACACGCGATATTTTTAAACCGCAACCAGATTCGTAAGCTTCATGCTGGTCTGGCGGATAGCTTGCCTTAGCCTCGGACATCCCCCAAACTAAGCCTGGCGTCTAAGCTTCACATGACTTCGTTTTGGTCTAGCCAGTCCGCGATTAAGCACTTCTGTTCAAGCAAAAGAACAGTGATGCAAAGATTGCGTAATCACTTGAGCATCCAAATGGGACAGCGCTTCTGCTTCGGAGAGGGACGATAGCTGCTTTCTCATGACAATCGTTCCGTCAGTCGGTGCCTCATATCTTCCTCGTCGTCGACCACTCGCTCGAAGGCGGAGTGGTATTCCACCGGTAAAGGGCGATTTGCCACCGCTATGGAAGGATGGTTGCATTCAACGACCTGGATCTTGCTGTCGAAGTACAGCCGATCATCTTCCGAGGATGGTGGGCATGGAGGAGCATGTATCGAGTGATCTCTCCTCCTACATGGCCTACAAAGTCCACAGTTCTGGTGGTGTCCTAATATCACTCATCGAAAAACGATGGAAACGCACTACTTAGGGCTTTGCGTTTTGGGCCAGCAGACGCTAAATTGAGAGCCCGCGGACCAAATCCATTAATAGCACAACTCTATCCTTAACTCGAGACATTTATAATCTGGAGCATACGTACCATGTGCAACAGTTGGACGACGGGATGCACTTAGACTTACACTCGCAGCTGCGACATTTGTCCTGGAAATGTAATATTGCTAAACGTCTTTACTTTGCCCCGAAAAGAGCATTCGAGCGGTTGTTATGCTGTCAGTCGTATGACAAAGGGGTGGTAAGGGGATGGCTAGCGCTCTCGTTGCCACCCACGTCCCCACCATCGCCTTTAGTGGAATCCGACGCCACCGTGGCCCAACCGTCCCTTGTTCGTTCTCTTCTTCCTTTTAGTCTCGCCCTGTACGGTCGTGTGGGAATAAACTGAAAGGCTTTAATAGACAGCAGCAAAGGACATTAGTAGAACGGTGCGGTGGCACGACGTACGAAATCATAACACGCGAAAGCTGACCCTCACCGAGTAGGTAGTTACTACGTCTTCCGAGGTACCCGTCGACCTCGGCCAGGTAGGCATGAAGCGTCCTATAAGAACTCTGCAATATTTCAGAAAACGGTGCGTTTAGAAAAACTGAAATTCACAAGAGGTCGTCGGGTTAGGCGGGTGGAGGGCGCGGAGTGAGGGGGGGCAGCCCAAGGCTCCCATTTCTCGCTTGAAAGTGCCGTATACAAAGCTTTCGGTTCTTCCAAAATTAACCGATCCAAGAGATTATTCTACCGGCGTCCTAATAAAAAAATGGGCCTTCTGACTTCCGATACGTCAAAAGGAACGTTATTCCACGGCCCCATGTGTATCCGAGACCAAACTGCAACAGGACTAATCTACCAAAGCTGTCGAAATTCGCCTTTCTTTTTCCTGGTATCGACATTTTCGGTTCAAAAGGTGGTATGGTACATCGACGCCTAGAAATTTGTAGGGACTGAAAGTAGACAAGAGCTATGGTCGATACGTTTTAAAATTGTCTCAGCGTGGCATGCGGTTTAGTTGGAACTTGTAGGTAATCCTCGACAAGCTGATGAAACTAATGGGTAAGGGCAAGACGACTCGCGAAGCTCTAGACCACCTCGTCACCGCGGTCGGGCGTATCCAGCAGTGCTTACCTGTCGAGAGGTGGGATGACAGCAACACGTATGTTCGTCTAGCGACTCTAGCGGCATTCAAACCAGTGGCGTCCTTGACGGTCTCGTCGTATTTCATTTCCCTGGAGTCCCTTTTTCTGAATGTCGAACTGCTAATCGACCTGCATTCTTTTAGGCGAAAACTTCCTAAATGTCGGCAAAATATGAGCTGATGGCGGCTCATTTTACCTAGTGCTAAATATCAGCAAGGTTAATCCGCCATTTCGTTATGAATTCTGATTAAAAACCGCTAGAAGTGAATGTCTGGTCTGAAATCGGCACAAAAATTGTGGGCCAAAATTTACGAAACCGTGTTGTATCCAAACCTATGCGGGCTCTGGGGCCGAATACCCCGTGAGGGATGTGAGACCGGGGTCTGTTAGCGGCGGCCGAGGCCGACCCTGGGCCCGGATGTTACCCCCCCCCCCTACATGTTTGGCTCTATCGGCAGATTCCAGGACGGCTCTGATGATCATGGCGGCGTTTCGACCCATGACGGCCCTTTAGTTGGGGGGAAGCAGTTGCCTCGATCGGTACGCGCTTTGCTCACGGATTCGAATGGCCTCGGCAATGTGATCCATCCCGTCTCTCAACTGCTTGCGGAGGTTGCGCTTGGGAAGGTGCATAGTTGCGCGGACTCGGACGCATGGCCAATGATCGTCAGCCTACTTTATTGACGTAATCGTAAAGAAGCGAAGCCGCAATTTTGGGCATCACTACATATTACGTCAATAGCAGACCCGTTTTTGTTTTTAGCTCTGCTAGCCTCAAGTTTTGATGCCTATAGCAGTGTTTTGCACTGCGAAAAAGTTCTGATTTTAACGTACCAGAACAATATGTGAAAAATCGAAAATTGGAATAAAAAATTACAAAAGCAACGCAGCACAATTTTAGGTGCAAAGAGCGAAACGAAAAATATCTTTGTGCAATTTCAGAACTAAAATGACCTATGAAAATCTAAATTTCGATACCTCTCCGTTGAGGTTCGTCGTGCCGCAATCCAGTGCATCTGCCGAGTGCTCGAACGTCGACCGTCCAACCAATCCTTGACTACTGACAGGAATCGGCAACTTGTAGTGGACCTGCGCACTCTTGTACCCGAACCCAACGACGCTGATCTTTGGCTGAAGGCGATCGTCGAGGCCCACGTGTTCATGGCAGAAAGTGAGTGTCGCAGAAGTGCCACCACAAAGCGGAACCCGACAGTTCCGCGAATGTCGACCTGCTCACCGAAAGCGTCGAACTCTTTGTAATGCTTTTCCGACAGCAGAAACCGAATAGTACAGACTTTCCTACTGGTGTGCTTATTAGCCCGCCGGGGCTGGACTTCGAAGTGACCACACGAAATTCTCGCATCGAGTATATCACGATATTTGTAACATTTTGTCCGGTGCTTCCGACTGGAGGTCTGTCCCCAAGTCTCGGACTCAGTTTCGCATGACAAACTGGTCTTCCGTAACGACGTATTGTAGAAGTGGCCCGCCGCAGGTACGCATTGAAAGTAGTTTGAGTCTAGTCATAAAGCGAAACAAAAAATCCTTGAAAATCCAAATGCGAAGAAACGAACGATGTTGGGGTGGTCCTGTCACAAATGATGTTGGCAACAGTTGGGTCGACATTCCCAGTTTACCCTGTGGTTTCAGGAGTAACGTTGCTGACCGAGGTTGAAAACCTCTTAAAAAACTACGCCACCGCCTACACGTGTCCGCAAGCCGCGGGGAGGTGTCTTTTCGTCCTCGACAAGGCGCTCGCCAGGCGGAATCCAGCTGCGATGCAGTTCGCCCTGAAGTAGATGGCAAGCCTACTCGACGTCGCGCAAACCCCCATCCTGGGCGAAGTCTTTCAGCGCATTGTGCTCACTTTAGCAGGCATGCGACACGCATACTAGCATACTACCGTATTTTCTCTAATAAATCCCCCNATTAGAGAAAATACGGTAATGCCTCTACGCAGCTGAGACTGAAGAGGGAAGAGGTAGGCTAGGGACATTGTCCGACATACCGACCTACGCATATTCAGGTAATCGTGCGTGCCAATCGAAGCGTCGGAGTATATTGTGTGCACGCTGCGATTGACGTTGACAAAGAAACTACGAGAGAAAGCCAAACGTCGAAAATGACAAAATGCTGGGAATAGGGGCGTCCCTGAACGGTCTTGACTAATACCCGAATTCCAGATTCCGACACCGCCTGTTTTACGAAAGATTCAGAGGTGACTTTTTTTATAGGAATTCTGCATTGGAGAACCGTTGTAATTCTAGCTTCGAAAAATGGATTGGGTTTTGGAAGTACCGAGGAAATTATCTGGGAATGCTGAAAATGGCCGAAGCCAGCAAAATATATCAAAATTAAGTAATTAATTTTAATTACTTTGAATTTTAAAAATAAGAAAAAAATTTGCTTGGCGATGCCTAGCAGAGGATTATTTTGTCTAACGCGTAAAATGGTAATTCTGACCACTAATCCAAACGGATCGGAGTCAGAATTTTGAATCAGATCCCTAATTAGGAAATCTGTACCGCAACGTCGTCGGAAGTCAGAATGTCGGTATCGCAATTCCAAAACACTATTGGTGGGAACCGCTTCTGTTCCACGGCCACTAACAAAGGGGGTACAAAGACGGACGACTTTAGAGGATACCCGCAGCTGCATGGGTGAATTTGAGCTAACCTACCTACGATTTGCCGCTTTCGAACCTACGTATGAGATGTAATTTAGATATGTCGTTGCTCGGAATCGATCTTAACGACGAAGCGCTGCCTATCGAGATACACCGCCTCTGGTTGTTACCGGTGCCGAAGCGCAGCATTCGTAACGCTCCTCTCGAATTCATCATGAACGACGTTCTTAAGATGGCGAAAAGACTGCGCGCTCGACTAACTTCCTTCCCGCCGACCCGTGCGAAGATTTACCAAAGCATCGCGAAGCAGCTTTGGGGACTGCTCGCTTCGTTCCTCAAGTTCACATCAGACTTTCAAGAGGTCTTCCCAAAGTTCGGACCGCACCTGATCTTGGCTCTCATCCATCGTCCCGGCGTACGACTCACTGCACTTGCCTCGATTCGAGCGTCAGCAAATGTGTTCAGCGCACAAGACAAAAACGACGACGAAGCCAGGTTTTCCTTAAATGAATAGCACAGTAAAGCTAGCCTTTCTTCTTACATTACATGTGATGCAGAGTCCGGACGCCTTCGTGAAAGAATTCCAGTAGACTAGGACATAGGAGTATTTGTGGCTAATTATCCCTTCATTTGTAAAACACATCGAGAATCGGTCCCTGGACCGTCCGAGGATTTTGTCTTTGGACTTTCCTGCTACTATCTCGGACCATATTCTGTGAGATAAGTCAACAAGGGCAAAAAGCATTAAATTCTGGTGAATATCGCCCAAAAAGGCTCTTGTAGTTTGGGCAAAAACAAGTCCTCCAATCGGCTCGGAAAAAGGGGCGAGTCGGTTGGCCGTTCCGATCTGACCCTTTCCGAGCCAAGACGGCATCTATTCGTCGCTTTTGGCATGCAAAGATACTTTCTCGACTTTTAAGGCGAAACAACGCAAGACGGGGTGCACTCAAATGGCGATCGTACTTCAAAGTTCACTTCTAGGTTCGCGCCGATCCGAAGGCTCGCGAGCGGATGTCTGCGACGGCCGATTTCGCCGCGGCCATTCAACAGATCCTCGTCGACATGTACTTGGATGACGCTTCAAGTGATGGATCGAAGCATGGACGCCACTAGCGAGCCGTTGAGAAAGTGGCGCTGCTGACGACGGTCGCCTGTGCACCATTGCAACTCCTGGAAACTCGTGAATCGCGCAATAGAAGAGATCGCCGACAGTGAGGTCGCGATCGCCAAAAAAGTAAGTAACTGAGGAGTCAGTAGAGAGAAGGAATTTGCTCCTTGGAAACGACAAGCTTAGCCCAATTAACATGACGTACGGAGCATCCTAATCACTATGACCTGTGGCGCTGATGGCCAGCACCAGGTTGCGAATTGTCGCACGTTACGCTCAGAGGCAAAGGATTTTCAATTCGTAACGGAGCAGTCGTGTAAACCTTATCGGACGGCAACCTCGGGTCTAAATAACTTCGAAGGAATGCATGCAGCTAGTCATTTTTAAAAGGCGTGCGAGCAGTTTTGCATCAGAATTTTCATGTTCGAATTTCGCAATGTTTTGTTTTGAATTGCGATTTTGGCCTTCTCAAATACTTGCCATTTTGCCTTAGAAATATAGTTGATTTGTTTTCGATATTCGATGATTTCTTCCACTGACTTTCGATTAACTCGAAATATTTTCGATACACTCATGCGCACAGTCATGCGTACCAAGCAGTTCCACGTGGTACCAGATGCAGGAAACCTCAGACAGCATGCATTGCTGAGTGCTAGTGATCAGCAAGACCCCCAGCCCGGCTCCGTGCCGTTGTCCGTTCACGTCCGAAAAGAAGGGGCCCTTTATCGTGCCCGTTCTCACAACGTTTTAAGTTATAGCAAAAATACTGCAAACTTAGCAGGTCCAGGGACCTCGTACAAAATGTTAGCAGATGCGTAAAGATATGGGAGCGTCCAGAAATTATGTAATCATTACAGGGGGAGGGAGGGAGGGGGTCGGACCTCCGGGGAATTCAGTGCAAAAATTGATTACACGCAGTGGAGGGGGAGGGAGGGAGGGGTAAAAAAAAGGGCGATGTAATGATTACATAATTTCTACGACGGTCCCTATGTACGACAGTTAACTGTTTAGCCTCTTGACCAGCATCCTCATGGCCGTAGCAAGATGTGCACCATCGTATATTTTGTCGCCGATCCTCACCGTTGTACCTTGTTTTACCTCCCCTCACCGGCATGACCTCACCGGCAACGATGCTTCGCTCCGGGGAAAGGCACACATGTAAGAATCATTTTTATCGACTTTAATAGGCCTCTAAGCAAAGCTCGTTTAAGGTTGCTCATGAAAGTGTACCTTCGCGTCGACGAAGTGGACCTTCGGCGATTTTCCGGAAGAATTACGCTTTCGTCACTGCACTGATGGCCGAGAGAAACGGCACTGCGATGTCGATGCGGCTAAGCGTCAACCGCAATGTAGGTTGCCCGACGTGAATGAATTACTTATGGGCACTCACTCAAACAACACCAGGGCAGTATTTAGCATTGGGGGGTGTACCCCCCCCCCCATTAGCTGCGGCTGAAGGCCCCAACGTGGCAAGGGGTGGACATTTGGCGAAACTTTTTAAAAATAAAGTTGGCAAAAATTTAAGGTAAAAACAAGATATGTCTAAAATAGTTAACAAAGGATAAATATACCATTCTTAATGTTATTTGAGTAATCTGAGGCCGTTTTGACCCCTTTTTACCCATATTAAGGGACCATCCTCCGTTCCTGAACCCCCCCCCCTCCGTCAACACCCACTCGATACTCATCGGCATGCGTATCGTCGTAGACAACGAGCTGCTTCTGTCCAACGACCAGCGACCCATTCACTGGGTTGGCGACGCTTCCAGCGCAGAAAAGGGCCGTCGACGCCCGGTCCGACTGCCCGCCCTCGATGTGATACATGCTCTGAGCAAGTGGTTGCCACACGATGACTTGGCCAAGTTCAAGGTTCGCGTGCTGAAAAGTCTTTCCCTTACACAACAAGATCTAGTTGTTAGCAGCCCCCCCCCCCCTTTGGTAGTAGAGGAAGGCGGCATGGGATGACGTAAAAACCCGTGACGTGCATTTGGCTCTTATGATGTTACGACTCACATTGGGGCTGCGCGGGAATCGAAACAAATATCATTTGTTTGAAATTGTAGTCGCCCAAATCAAACGTTACCCCCTATGATTCCTACTGAGTTTGAGCAGGGCGGGGGGGGGGGCGGGGGTAAACGGTCACGCTGGCCCCAAGGGCACCGCTTTATTGGGTACTCTTGTAAAGATTTCAGTTTTCAGCACATTTTGTCCGAAGAACTTAAATGGCCTTTAAATTTTCTGGGTTATACTGCGATTTTACTAAAATTCCCGGACTAAGCGGTTGCTGTTTATTTTGCCCAAAAGATGCTGGAGCACTTCGCAAAAACTACGAAACGAGTTCATTTAGGACATGCTCCTGGAATCGACCTTGACCTCGACGCCCTTCACGGGAGGCACAGCTGGAGCGCTCAAGGCTTACCGGCGATGCGTACAAATCGAACAAAATCTGGCCCGGAAGTCCTGTCTTCGGAACAGTTTGCCTACTGAACATGCGTCCAAACGCTTTCGGATAGCCGAACAAGGAAAATGTTGGGGAGGCTTGTTCGGAAGATGTTCGGAACAATTTGTCGTTAGCATCCGACCAGGAACGTAGTCGGATGAGCGATATGACCGAACATGTTCGGAACTGTTCGGAAGAATTCGGAGATAGCTTCCGAACATCTGCTTCCGAACTTGTTCCTTTTCGACCGGTTATTGTGCTGCGAGGCAGAACTTACACTGAACTTGCGACAGCCCAGATTCAAACCCCGTTGTGTCCTTCGGAACATTTTATGCAAGTTCGTGGGTCTTGTGGCGTGACAAATGCGTAGCGCGAATATACTCAGCTATTGACTGGAGCAAATTTTGCCGTATTCCGTGTGGCCCGATGTCAAAAAGGTGCCACCATCGTCAGTCAACTTGTCGGAAAGCGCCGCAACTTGTCGAAATCGAGATTTTTGATATTCGATTTTCGAAGATTCCTTTGTTTCGATTTCAATTTCGCGCCGCCAAAATATGTGTTGCTCTCCGCTGACACATCTTGGTTTGCTTCGAATTTACGATTTTCAAATTTCGATGAAGTCAAAACGTTGATTGCGTCCTAGTTGTGCCGTGTCAGGATCATTACATGGAGCCACCACTTCCCCGGGGGCATTTTAGGTGGCAATTTTATCATAGTGGGCAATATATCCGATTGGCCGGCGCGGCTACAGGCACCTTAAGAGTGACTAAGGTAGCCCAAGTTCTCTGAAAATTTTTAAACTATTCCGATTCTCGGTTCAGCTGGATTTTCGGTTAATCTACTCTAGTCGTAAAATCTGCCATGGGCGGAATTTTAGCGACGAGTGGGGCCGGCGACCTAACTCCCGGGACCGAAGCCGGGAGCCGCCCGCCCTGATTCGAAATCTGGAGCGAAAAAAGGTACTTGTCCTAAAAAGCCTCTGAGCATCAGGAAGCTTTCTCGGATCTTGTTACACGGCCCATTGCAGATCACATCGTCTACCGCCAACACATGCGAGCGGAGATCAACAGATTCACACCAGGGGACAAGGACCGTTGGATGACAAGGAGGGTTTGTACCCTATCACGCAAGAAGCTTACCAAAGGAAGGATCAGCGAGTTAACGCTCTGTATCAAAGCGTGAGTTGCTACCTGTGTACTGAAATGTGACGGAATTTTGTAGATGACGGGCTATTGAGTGAAGTGTTGAACATCAACAGATCTTCCAGCCACCAGAGGAATTCAAGGACAGTACGTGCGGTTTGTTGTGAGTTTTAGACAGCCAAGTCTTGCTAGATGTTTTGCTGAACGTTTCGAAGGAGCATGTTTTAGATTCCCTTCACTCGGACAAGCCGCCGTCGAAACCAATTCTTCGCGCTTGCCATGCCTTCTTATGGCATTTCTATGGAATCGAACTTTGTGTACTGGCTACGAATGTCTGAGTAAAAATGTTCTCTTGCAGCCGCTGGTTTGATCCTGGTTCCGGTAGGATCGGCTCTAACGCATTAGTCACGATGCTATGAAGGGCCCAACAGTTGTTCTAACGAATGGTGAACTATCATAGCAAGTCAGCAATGTGCGCTTGCGCATTGCTGGGCATGCGCGTAAACCCGCTGATCAAGAGCTTTAGGGAACGTCCAGAAATTATGTTAACCAACAAAGCACTTTTTTGACCCCCCCTCCCCCCTCGTTAACAGTTGTTAACAGCCGCTCGACCCCCCCCCCTCCCCCCCTTGTTAACCAACAAAAATTTTCAGGTAATTTTACCTAGTGTAAGTTCCAGATTTTGAATGGTGCGTTGTATGCAGGGTACTTCCAGCAAGGGTACACGGAAAAGACATGACATAAAATGGCTCGCCGCAGGCGAAAACGACGAAATTTTAGGTCAAAATTGCACAAATAATGCAAAATTCCTCTGTGTCGGCGCCTGCGGCAGGCAATTTTCTTGCCTTGTGCTGTTAACGTTAACACGCCCTTGACCCCCCCTCCCCCCTATGTTAACAGGGGGTTAACAACTGGCTGACCCCCCCCTCCCCCCTGTTAGGCTAACATAATTTCTGGACGCTCCCTTAGTTAATCGGATACCCTTTGAAACGTTGAGCCAACGAATGCTACACCCCGATACCGACCCGGCTCGTAGCACATGATATTTCTGTCGCGTCTACTTACCTGGTTCACTGATGAAAAGTACACTGAAAGATTCATCGCCTTAAAACTCAATTACGATTTCCATCTCCGATGATCGGATCAAATTCTGGCAACTTTTTTCCATTTTAGGGCGATAAACGCCGAAATTCTGCTAATTCTTTTGGCCTTTTCCAGTTTATTTTCAAAATTTTAACTTTTTTTTGTCGGGATTCGGAGGTTTCAGGCGGTTGATGGCGTCTTTTCCTGAAAAAAAAACAAACCGGCCAACGTACCCAAAAAGAGACCAAAATATGGGCGCTATACAGTCCATATGAGCGCTTTAGAAAGCTCCTCGGTAGCTAGACATCGACGTCAAACTAAGCAACCCCTAAAACCAAGAGCAGTGATTATGGCGACGGGGGCGACGTCAACAAAAATTAGGCGGAAATTTGCTCCGACGGCTCCTAGAGCCAGTTACCTAGTACTTGTGATTAAGAATTAAGGGTTGCCTTAGTTCGCATCGCTGGCGGTAGGTAGATAACGGATCGCGCTTACCCCTAAAGGTACCGCCAGGTACTCTTTTGCACAAATGTTGGCAGTCTTCAGCACTTACCTATGCGTACCGTATTTTTTCGAATAGAGCCCCTGGGGCTCTATTTTTCATAAGGTCTCTCCGGGGGGGGGGGGCTCGTATTCAAGGGGGGGGGCTCGTATTCAAGGCTGGGGCTCGTAA
>JNEY01000211.1:102916-126264 GCA_020875895.1 Aphelenchus avenae
GGGGGGGGGGCTCTATTCAAGGGGGGGGCTCTATTCGAAAAAATACGGTAGTTTATCCGAAGAACTTACCTCCCATTCATAGGTGTGGACACGATTCTTGGAAAAGCTCTCGCTTGTTCATCTTGCTTGAACGATGCGGACGTACTTTGTAAAAGTTACGGAATGTGTTGGTTTCAAGGAATACGAATATCAAGGACACGACCATTAACTCGAAAGCCTTCTTCAGAGGCATAGCTGGAGCGCGCAGGGTCTACCAGCGATGCGACGACGCAATCTTCGACACTCTAGGCTTAGGCCCAGCACACTCGCGGCGTAAATCAGTAGCGTCGAGACTCCAGTACATGGTGCAGGCCGGGCGCTGTAAGCGACAGGTTTTTCGCTGCGCTAGCCGGTCTCTTCCACATTCTTCCTGAGGACCAGAGGGACGTTACCCTGGCAGATAAAGGAAAAGTCGACCTTCGTGGCCTTTAAGGCAGCGTCCATAACATATCCTCCCTTTTAAAACTGTGTTTCCTGTCCGTCTGTACGGACAGCGGACAAACTCTTGCGTTTGTCCGCTTGAGTCAAATTTGCATAAGCGATACTGCACCTATAAATGGGGCTGAAATCGGCGAGACTTCTGTGTTCTATGCTAATTGCCCTCGACGCTCTCCGATGCTCTTCTGTGCTCTTCTGACCCAGCCAGGTGCTCCGCTCCATGTTCGACGTCTCCACCCTGGGCTCATCAGCCCACAGCTTCCAGCAGGTATGTTCGGTGCTTCCCGTAGGCGTACTCACTGGTTTCCCCAGGGCTATTCAATGCTTCCAAACAGGACTATTCAGCGCTTCCCGCAGGACGTCTCGGAACTTCAAGACGCAGTCCTCAGAACTTTAAGCGCACTGCTCAGGACTTCAAGCACCACTCTTCAGGACTTCAAGCAGCGCTCTTCAGGACTTCGAGCAGCAGACCTCAGGACTTTAAGCATCGCTTCCCGCGACTTCAAGCATCACTCTTCAGGAATTCAAGCAGCACTGCTCAGGACTTCAAGCAGCAGTCCCCTGAACTTCAAGCAGCGGTCCTCAGGACTTCAAGCAGCACTCTTTCGAGCAGAAGACCTCAGGACTTTAAGCATCGCTTCTCAGGACTTCAAGCATCACTCTTCAGGAATTCAAGCAGCAGTCCCCAGAACTTCAAGCAGCAGTCCTCAGGACTTCAAGCAGCACTCTTCAGGAATTCAAGCAGCACTCTTCAGGACTTCAAGCGGCAGTCCCCAGAACTTCAATTAGCAGACCTCGGAACTTCAAGCCGCAGTCCTCAGAAATTTAAGCGCCCTGCTCTGGACTTCAAGCAGCACTCTTCGGGACTTCAAGCAGCAGTCCACAGAACTTCAAACAGCAGACCTCGGACCTTCAAGCCGCAGTCCTCAGAAGTTTAAGCGCACTGCTCTGGACTTCAAGCTGCACTCTTCAGGACTTCGAGCAGCAGACCCAGGACTTCAAGCATCGCTCATCAGGAATTCAAGCAGCACTGCTCAGGACTTCAAGCAGCAGTCCCAGAACTTCAAGCAGCGGTCCTCAGGACTTCATGCAGCACTCTTCAGGACTTCGAGCCGCAGACCTCAGGACTTCAAGCCGCAGTCCTCAGAACTTCTAGCCGTCAGACCTGAGAACTTCAAACAGTATTCCTCAGACTTCTATTGGAATAGAAAAGATCTGTGTCTCAGCCAGTCTGCCGCGCGTAGCGCGGCATCCCTGCTAGTCCTCCCTTTTAAACCTGAGTTTGACCATGGACAATACGCGTATGTCCCGTCAAAATGTTAAATTTGCATACTTGAGACTGGACACGCGAAACACTATAAATAAGACGTGAAACGAGAGTCGATCTCATTGCGCGTTCGTCGCACTTCACTCAACAGTGAACTCCCTTCATCGCTCTTTACTTCGCACACCAACTTCGACTTCGGCTGCTTCACGGCATCGATGGAACCGCCGCCACCGCCGAACCCACGCCTTCGTCGAAGCCACCAGCAAGGACGTCTACGTGCACGGAGGCAACTACACGTACGTGTTCCACATCTTGCTTAAAGAAGAGAGGTCTGCTAATACGAAGAACGACCAAACCATACGCCGCACTGCAGGGTTTAATCTGCACGCAGTAACCGCTCAAACACTATCAATCCAAACAAGGCTCCAGCGAGATGGCTCTGACACCATACTTTGAATCAAGACGGCTCAGACCCGAGAGCTTGAAGCAGTACGACCCAGGCGTTTACCTCAGAGGACGAAAGTAAGAAAACGCATACCTCAACTCAGACAGACCTGGATTCTTTACGTGAGAGACTCAGAGAATGGGCGAAGACGACTCAGACCTTAACGCAGAGCTTAGCAAGACGACTAGGACCTCATAACGAGAGGACTCAGATCTATAATCAAGCCGACTCGCACCTTTATTACACAGGGAAGCAAGAAGACTCGAGCTTCAACTCAAAGTTTGAATCTAGACCATTCAGTACTCAACTTGGAGCTTGATGCAGGACGTCACAGACATCAACTCAGAGATTTTGTCGAGAGGACTCCGCTCTTATAGTGCAAGGATACAGAGCTTGAAGCAAGACAACTCAGACCTTTACTTAAACTTGACGCAAGACGACTTAATTCTGAAATGGAGAGGACTCAGAGCTTGAAACAAAACCACTCAGACCTCAACACGAAGCTTAAGTCGAGACGACTCAAAACTTAATGCGAGCTCTAAGCATGAGGAATCAGACCTTAACCTAGCGCTCGGAGCAAGGCGACTCAAATCTCAACGTGGACCTTGAAGCACGAAGACTTGGTACTTAACACAGATCTTGAAGCACGAAAGCTTATTCCTCAACTGAAAGCTTTAACCGAAACGAGTCAGACTTGAACTTGGAGCTTGACGCACGCAGACTCAGACCTTAACACTGAGCTTGAAGCACGAAGGCTCAGTCTTCAACTGAAATCTTTAACCGAGACGAGGCAGACCTTAAGTCACAGTTTGACGCAAACGTCTTAATTCACATGATCGTGTTACTTACACATAGACATGCCGCCGTAGGCGGCCCCACTTCTAGTGCTGTGGTTACAGGCGTAGGAGAGCGGTCACGGAAATGATCATGTTTGATCACGTTGCGGTGTCGGCGGGGGCGGGAGAGGGGGAGGAACAGCGGTATCGGGGATTTTCCGCTTTCGGAAATATGGGCTGAGGCCGTTCAGAGCAAGGAACCTGACGGTACTGTGAACCTGCTCGTCGAGAATTTGTAGATTCCCATTCCTGGCGTCAGCACCCAGTTACCGAAGCTCACAATGGTGGATGCCTGCAATCTTCCGGACGTTTCTCCAAGAAAAGCAGACCTTTTCATAGGCAAAGGAGATATAGGTATAGCTCGGCATCCCTGTCCCCCTCCATAACAAATGTATTATGAGGGCGTGCCACTCAGTCACAACCTCCACAAGGCACCCACGTCGCAAACCTGCCTTTTAGATTTGCATACGTTGCCCCCAAATGTATGACCCCGCATCCCACCCCCATACGAGCGTAGTACCCAGATTCTTCGAGCAGCTGAGATGTATTTCATTCTCCCTCCATATAACGATACTCACCATTCCGGAGATGCCGTGCGACTATGAGATAGGAACATATCTGGTATGCTAGCCAGTTGCCAAACGATGTACTACAACGTGATTCAAGCAAGAAACTCAAAACCGTATTCGCTTCGATGGAAGGACAACACTGTCTACTATGCGGAACTGGGCGACAGCGTGAAAATACGCGCACACTCTAACCATGAGCTCTGGCGGTCTACCTGGTGGAACAGCTTTCGTCGCATTTCACAGCTTCTGCAAATCAATACGCTGGACCTCACCAGGGCTTGATGTTTGTATATCGCTTAGCATGGCGCTTAAGGAGCGCCAAAACAGCTCGGCGCCGGCGCTGCCCACCCGTAAATTTTTGCTGGCTTTGCCGGCGGCTGACTCGTCTGGCTTACTATATGGAAGAGGATGACTTTTGCACATGGTCCGAAGTATCGCTCAGTATCGCTAGCAACGCTCAGTTAGCGCCGACTCTCGCAGTCGCGGCACATGAGCACGCCGAGAAGGCTCATCAAATTCGCACGATGCTTGGAGCGAAGCGTTTGAGGTGCTATCAAGCCGGTATCCACAGTTGAAACTAGTTCGCATAATCATCACGACCTCCGTGTGTTCGCTTATCGAGGGCGCGGTAAGCACTATAAAAGCTTCACGGTAAAGGTCGGCACCGGTAACATACCGAGACTCAGGGCTGGGGGGGGGCGGGGGCCCCGGCGCCGGTTATCTTCCAGTTCCGCCCCATTTCAACTATCAGAGATTAACTAATCCAAATCATCAAACGCGGTATTTTAAGCGAAAACTTGACAAAAAATGTGAAAATACGCTCTAGCTTGTTGGTTGTGTTTGTTTGTGTTGTGCTAACACAAACAATACACAAATATTGTTTGTGTTAGCGCGCGCACCGACGCAAGTGAGGTTTCGCAAGAATTTTCTGATTTTTTCCGCTTGTCTGGTCTAAAGTCTGGCTGTGGCATACGCTTGCGCTCTACGTGAGCCAGTTATGCGTGCACGTCCATCCGTCTCGCCTGGAACATACGCATGCTTTCAGTTAGTCGTACCCGAAGCTGTGTGCTTCGCATATGACTACATGCGCAGTCTCTCTCGATTAATGTACGCACAAGGCATGCCCCGTGGACATGGATGCATGACTGCCATGCATGGGAAAGCAAGAAGCATCGGGAACAGTATCTACTTTTGCATGCAGTAGCGCTTGTATGTATCACTACATGCGTGCCATGTGTCTAACGGCATGGCATAAAGCATGCACTTTCTTCTTAGGGTTAATATATGCGGTAGCGCTAATATACGCATCAATGTACGCATGCATGCTCACAGCTTGGCACGTAGCGCGTAGCGTGCATAGTCCTGATTGTGCCTAGAACATTAGTCTTTGCATGACACTACTTTTAAAATCCTTCATTCCATTTTGGAATTCCGACATACCACTGCGGTGCGGTGCGTACCGCCAAACGCATGATGCGGTCCTGATCGACAAACATAACTGCTAGTATGAGTGCTCACAGCATTGGCGTGCTGCATGCGTTTCGTAAAAATTACATTATTCCCTGGTTGCCGTTGCGGATCCCCAGCCCTCGGTCTACGCAAACAGGACTCGAATATTACAGGGATCGTACGCGCCGCTGGAACCCTATTTGACCGAAGTCGAGTCTAACCTCGGAAAACGTGGAGTTGCTAAAAGCGGACTGAATTCTGCTGCCAACGAACTTCCGTAAATACCTTCCTGATCTTGTTTCTGCCAGGCTGTCCGTCAACCAGCATGTTCAGCAGACATTATGATTGCCCCATTCAGAAATCAATTATAATATTTTCCATATTACAAACATGCAAACAGTAGCTAATTAAGGACGACAGTGTAACTTGAGCACGATGACGTGCAAAAAATTATGTCACACAAGCAAGAAGTGATAGGGTCCCCGTAACGTGCGTAGCATGGGGCAGGGAGGCCAGGCCGAGAAAGGCAAGACGCAGTTATTTGGCAGTCATTTCGGTCGATTTCGGCATGTCAAGGTGACATGGAGGTATTCAAACTGCTTCTTTTCGCGTGACGTCGTCTCGG
The DNA here is from genome assembly GCA_020875895.1 of Aphelenchus avenae. Lineage (NCBI taxonomy): Eukaryota > Metazoa > Nematoda > Chromadorea > Rhabditida > Aphelenchidae > Aphelenchus > Aphelenchus avenae. Next base: position 108,585 of record JNEY01000211.1, read on the forward strand.
ATGGCCCTAAAAGTCAGTGTGGAATGAAGCTAGAATCCAGTCGGACTGAAATATGTTAACATCCTACTAACACACCACTATTGCAGCTTCTCAAGTCGCTCTCGGACAATGTGAGCACATTACGTCCTCGAGTTAAACTGCTAGCAAGTCTCAAGCGTGGTCTCGACGGCCGGAATCGTCGCGCGACACGCCAGCAAGCGGGACTATGCTTTTGGGACATGTACCGCGGACTCGTATACAGAGCATTAAAAGTAGGGTGCCCCCCCCCTCCCGAGGGGTCCTGGCTACGCCACTGGCTCAGCTGACCAATCACTTCCACCTTGTTCCAGGAGGACCAGGGTGAAATGGGTGAAATTACCCTAGCAATAAAGGGAAGTCGAGGCCTTTAAGTCCGGAACGTACGGTATGGTCACAGCTGTTAAAGGGAGGGCTGGTCCAGGAAATGATCGCGTCTGATCCCGGATGTAGAGAGGGAGGGTGATTACGTGTTTACAAGCACTAGGCAAATAGACCGACGCAAGGCGCTCCACAGCGAATTTTTACTATTTTTAGCCGACATTTGCCTAAAATTCTGTTGAAGTTCCCTGCGGCGAGCTGTAACGCTCTGTATTTCGGCTTCATCATTCGTTTCCCGTCGACACCCACCTGGAAATGCACTTTTTAGAAAAGAAGGTTGCGTGTCAGAAGAACGTCATTTTTTCTTGCGACGTCAACGGGATCATAGGGATGGGCACGGAAATTATCACGAGCGTATTGGGATGGATCAAAGAAGCCAAGAGGCCACTGCATATTTTCCGTTTTTTAAATTTTTATTTAAGATTTTTTTTATTAGACTGCTTAAAATGACACGATAGCTTTCTAGACTGCGAGCTGTCAGGTCGAATGAACTATAAAGCGCATTGACTGCGCAGCGACTACTCGGAATGCATTTCGTGGCGATCATTAGGGCATTATCGAGCCTGGGAGCTTGGTACGTCCGTTCACTGAAGCGTCGCGCCAACAACGTCGGGAGACAAGCGAATCCAACCGAAAAGGCAGAATGTCGCTTCCTCCTTAAGGCCATCGAAAAGGGCGAAGGAGTGAGCTTCCGTCCGGTAGTCAACCTTCGGTCAGCATGAAAGCATTTCGGTGTCTGTTCGGGCTAGACATTTGGGCCGATTACGACTCTGGCCAGGAAGTCGGACTTGAGCCGTTGGCCGTCATCGAAGCTCTAATCACCTTTCTTAATCGCGACGATCAGCAGCAGTTAAAACATGCCATGATAGCGGGGCGGGGGGGGGGGTCTAGCCGCTTAGGTCGCAAAAGGATTAGGCGCAGAATAACTGAGAAGCAGGTAAAACGGCTCGCCCTTAGGCACCGAAAGACAAGACCTACACTAATTTTGGCTAATATTCCCGCCGGAAGTGTCGTATTTGCTGAGGAAACGACCACACAATTCGTGACGGTCCTCCACTCCTTAATTTTCATCTTCCGAAAATCTGCCGGAGCTCTGTCTACCACAAGCTGTTCTCGTTGAAACTGCTCGTGAAACGACGACTAGAGCTCTCGTCGCAGCGTCCCTCTCGTCGACCTCCAAACCCCCGGTGAGAAGTGCCCAGTCGATGACCGCAGGTCACCAAAACCTACGCCAGTGCGACCCTTACGTCGTGCTAAACGACCGGCGCACTTACCGCAAATTTATGAGAAAAGGGGGCCCGCATGGGAAGCCCCAGAGGCTGCGTTCAAAACTTCTTTGAAAGTCCAATAAGTTACGGGAAAGATCACGGCACTGGTTACCGCTGTTTGGAGGACGTAGGGCGAAGTGATCAGCCAAATGATCTGTTCATTCACTGGTGTCTCGGGAAAGGCGCATTTTCGTCCTAATTTTGGCCAAACGCACAAAAAGACTGCTGTTGGCAAAACCTTTGGTGACAACAATCTCTGACAAGGTGTATAATGCGCTGGTGTCGAGAATTTGTCGCGCCGTAGGCAATGCCGCAGGAAATAGTGAGGATTTTGTCGAAATTCAGCGGGAATTCCGTCGGTATGTGCCTTGCGGCGGAACAATTTTTCCAGTGCAAACTTTGGAAAAATTGGTTTTTTGAATCGAGTCCGAATCCGAAAGTCCGAAGCGAAAAAAGCACCGCAGTTACAAAGCCACAGCCGCAGTTCGTTTTCATCCGTGCTGAGAGATAAGCACTCTGTCCGGCCTCGGACGCTTTGAAGTAGTCGAAGTTCACTCCACGGGAGAACGAATGGCTCATGAAGGCCTTAAATGATCATAGTCAAGACTTTCATTCGTCGACCCATGATCAACGCAAGCTAGCATTCGGTCGAACGGCGAACTTGCAGTGACATACCGTATTGGTCCGAATAGAAGCCGACGGCTTCTATTTTTCGAAGGTCAAATTTGCGTGGCTTTCGATAAAAGTAGTAAAGGGTACCCCCTATGATTTTTGCAAAATTTTTCGAAAATTTAGTGACAAAAAGTTCTCGTCTAGATTGAACGCCTATGCTCTAAAACGTGTTCTAAACATGTCTCTGTGACAAGTCAACTTTTTTTTATTTTTGAAGATCGGCTTCTATTAGGGGTCGGCTACTATTCGAACCAATAAGGTAACAAGGTCTATTCCGATGGTGGTATAACGGCGACTTAACACTTTTGCCTTTTGATCTTCCGTATTGTTCAGACACTGTTCAGATCGACGCGTTTTCTACTTGTAGCTTGATCTACGTCCAAGTGTCGCCGACTGGCAACTGACAGTCGAGATCCGGTTAAGACAGAAGACATTAACACGCAAGTCCTTTTGAGCACGAAACTCGAAATACCGTATTTATTCGAATAGAGCCCCTTGGGCTCTGTTTTTCATAAGGTATTTTCTCAGACAAATTAAATTTTTAATATTATTTTAAATTTTATTCGTCATCGCTAAGACTCGCTCCCTGTTCTAAAATTCTTATTTAATCGTTATCTATCCAAATATGGCCTTAGATTTTAAGTTTGCATACCCCAGGTGGGTATCCAGAACGATGGGGGGTGGGGCTCTATTCAAGGTGGGGCTCTATTCGAGGTGGGGCTATATTCGAATAAACACGGTATTCCTTTTGAATGGCAGAACTTCAGACTTTGTTTTTGGCGTTCGTCAACAAAGCTATGATGCAAAAGATGTGTCAACTTTATTCCTGTCTGAGCAAAACCGTTTGTTTAGAACTGTTGTAATTGTATGAGCCCAAACATTTCTCCTGCTTTTGCTAATGTTCGCATACCAAGAAGAGTCGAAGTAAATGCGATGCGGTCCCTTTACGGCTAGCACATCACATCCTAGTTTGTATCGCAAAATTTTCGCTACAAATTGACTGCTATCTTTCGCCCATTCTTGCGTCCGTTTTATTTCCAAGTAACATAAAAAACATGCATAAGGGCTTTTGGAGAAATGAAAGAAGTGATTTACAGAGACGGCAAATGAGGACCAGAAGTGAGGAGACGATCGCTCAGTGTCGGAGTCCCGTTTCGCCAGAAATGGATTCTTCCTTCTGGCGCACGCTGGTCTTGCGGATCCGCTGGCACGTAACGCACCGTCATATTCGGCAGGTCGTCGAAGTGAAACTCCGAAATCGGGCGGTGGGTGTACTGGTCATGACTAAAAGCCGATGATGGAGAACGAAGAGAAAGTGCGAGGGAGAGCTTTTTATGGCAAGTGAAACGAGTGCGAAAAGGCGTCAACACTTACAGATAGTTGTTAAGCCGCGCAATAATCTTCGAATTCCATTCGGCGATGTCGAAGGCGCGGTGTGTTCTGATAACCACCTCCGTCTTGTGAATGCTCTTGCAGTTGCGGCAAGCCTATATTGAAGAAAAAACTTTACCGGAATTGTTGCGTTTCATCTGTTGGTCCGGTCACGACTCGAGCTTTTGCAGCGTTATACTTTAAAACTAAGCACATCCCATGAAGGTTCCGACGGCTTTGCCGGGCGGACGGGGTGGGGCGGGGGGGGGGGGGCTGGTGCCGAGCCAGGGCCAAGTGAACCTCCGGAGACGGGAAAGGTCATACCCTGCATTCCAGACAAGATTTGAAGCTGTCACAAGAATAACTTTCAAGCTTGTACCCTTCTTGAAATTCGATTCATGTACAATTTTGCTCTGATCGGACGGTCCTGCCTCACTTGCCTTCTCGAGCTTCTCGAAGAACTGCGGAGTAAGCGCAACTTCGGGGAAGGTCTCCAGGCGACGGCCCTCTTCGTCATCCTCGTAGTCGCCAAAAGCGAAGTCGAGGACCCCGTCCTCAGTGATGCGCGATTCGCCGACGTGCGGGACCACTTTCTCGTCTGGAATCCGGACGCACCATACGCCATGTACTGCCAGCGAGCAAAGCAGCGCGTCGTTGGGCCCTCCGAAATGTTTGACGAGCGAGGCGAGCGTAGAGAAAGCGATGCGTCGAAATGACGGGAACGAAGTGATCGCGTCGTAGGGGTCGACGTCTTCCGCAAAGCTGACATTGTACCACTCGCAGGCAGGAAATCCAACTAAAGTAGTATCCACTGATTACCGTAGCTTCCCTAATTGTCCGCCCTGCCAGTTTTCGATACCTACGGAGTGGGCCGGTCAATTAGGGGGTAGGGGGTCTATAGGGGCCGGTTTATATTTCGCCTGCCTTCCGCTAGGCGCCGACCTCGAAAAAATGGCTTTCAAGTAGCAAAAATTCGACCAAAACTTGGGGATTTTCGACTAAAAGTAACAAAAACTTCATAGAGAATGGCGGATATCCTATCGTTTCCACAAAAAGACTAATGGTCTAAGAGCTCTAAAACGACGTTTAAACATCACTTTTTAGTTGTCATATCCCAATAGACCCTCCTCCACTTTTTGGTTGGGGCCGGTCTATAAGGGGGGGGGGGGGGAATCTAAATAGGGGAGGGGACAAAAAGGGAAAATACAGTATCTTTTGCTCCTTGACATCATGTAAATGTCTATCAATTCGTTAAGCTTACCTTCTGTGTGGAAGTCCTTGTTGATGGCCTTCAGATCGTCGACAAACGCCCGGTCAATGGGAAAACTGCGGACAATAACGCCCGTCTTGACACAGCAGAAGCGCAGGCAGCTGAAGAACGGTGTGCAGATGCTAATGACGTCCGGCTCAATGAAATTCTAGAAGGCAGTAGGTTACTCTAAGCATGTAGCGCCGGTGATGACGCATACAACTCGACGGCCGTACCGTACTATGGGCCGTAAGTACTGCGTACCGTTGTCTACGGTACGGAGTCCATGTTCAGTACGGAGCACGGTACGGCATGATTTTATAGCTAAAGTTGCGCTAGCACGGCTGTACGGTAAGAGTGTGTCTATTTACGCACGTTAAGCGCCTAAATGGCCCATTGTCCTACCTTCGCAACACGTCCGTCCTGAGGCTCATCAGTTCCTTTCAAGTAGAACACCGCTTCGTACTGCTTCCTTTTGATAAAGTGGCTCGGGCATGTCACTTCTCGACAAGTGAGGGTTACGCGATGCACTCGGCGCAGCGGTTGCGCATTCTGCGTGCTTTTGTGGAACTTGCGAGAGACCGTGGTCCAGTCGTCGAGGTCCTCGCGCGTAGAGAAGTCGAAGACATCGACGATTGTCTCCTTCGGAAGGACGTCTCGCAGGGTCTAAAGTCGTTCGTGTTCTAAGCATTTTACCCGGGTTCAGACTGCGAACCTTTGCACTAGAGCTGTTCTTCACGTCTCGCTTTTCGTCCGGTTGCTTGCCTGAAACTTTGCCTGGCTTTCTCTGAAGTGGCGTATTTAGGGAGCAGGGAGTGGCGCACCCCCCCCCCCCTTCCCTTTGTCGGGCCGAAGGCCCGACTCGACTGATGTTGAACCGTGACAACCGCCTTCCTTCCTCCCGTCCTTGACCGCTTACCCTTGAAATTTTAGTGCAAACCTTCACCAAAATCGATGCAAATTCGCTGGTATCGCTGCGGCGGGACAATAACAGGTGCTTTCCTGCCGGAAAGCACAAAAAAGGATAGTTCCAAGTACGCTTTTTCGGTCCTTCCATGACCCTACGGCCCACTAAGCCTAACATCGGCGAGACGGAAGGCGTAAGCACAGAATCGGTCGGAAAACGCTAAGTACAAACATCGAAGCGGCGATGTTTTTTTTGCAAAGCTGGGACTTCCGTTCAGAGGGCACATCTATTACGGACCGGTGCCGGTCATCGAGTACATAGAATGAAAATGCAAAATTGCAAAGGGTCCCCTTACCATGCGCGGCACCTTTGACTGAATCCTAGATACGCCAGTGTTTCTCTGTGCACGAACGAATCTTACTTTGCTGCCACTCAGCCAGCAGGCGCTGCGCCTCTGGATTGTCGCGACACTGGTTGAAGAGCCAGGCGCCAAATGCGGCATTATCGGTTCCGCCACAAGTTTCCGGGCATAGTTCCTCGAGGACGGCCCTGCCAGATGCCATTATTCGACTGTGCAGCGCTAAACTGCATTAGTAAAGACTCGTATAGCAAGAAAAGACAACCACGAAATTGAGTGCGAAAATGAATATGAGTGCAACCAAGCATGACACTGCGGAAGCTGAAGGATTGCGGAAGACGCCAACTGATTTTACACACAGCACTGCGTGCATTCGCTACGATTTTCATCAGCTAACCAACAGTGAATTGCTGCTTCAACGAATTAGGTACGCGCTTTCAACCTTAGTTTGAGAAAGTATAACTGTTCGTGTGCGAAAGCCAGAGAGCAATACCAATGCGAAAATACATGTGCAACCGTGTATATCGTGTGTAGTGAGTGACTATGGCTACATCAGCGACCGTAGATGCATGGGCTCGTTGTGGGAACCGCCACGTTCGGAAAACTACTCGCTAGAAGTGCAACTGAGCATGAGAAGAAAACGAGAAATATGGGAATGAGATGTTACTTGCGCACTCCAAGAGCACCGCACTTTCCCAAAGTTTTGTTAAATAGGTTGCATGCCGAACTCGTGTCTAGTGCTCAGCCAAGTTCAAGAAGACAGTCGGTTCGGCAGAGCGGGCCACATGCTTTTTAAAGTATAAATACATGGCTTAGATACAGATGCTTGAACAACAAATACTTTTTTGAACTTCTGAACTTGTAGGTCAATCAATCCTGCCGCCAGGTACACGTCACACGTACTTGCGATGACCACTGCAATCCTGGAGTCAACGCCGGCGATGGTCGTTAAAGCCGACGTCAGGCGCAGTCGCTGAGCGTTAGCGAGCTCTTTCGCTAAAGGTTACTTCGCAGCATAATCGTTTTAGTCCCAATGCGATTAAGCAGGGACCGTCTTTAGCTGAACACGACGACTACTGGGTGCTCATTTTACCGTTAGCATGGCAAATTTGCGGCTAGGCTACCAACTTTTTCGACTCATTTATGGCCTAAACTTCACAATTCACGAGTTCCACTCCTACTCTGGAATCCTAAATACGGCCCTCTCCTCTACGTCCTCTACGCGATAACAACTGATTCTTTAGTGGGCATGGAATATTAGTCGCAGGTCCCTTACTCCATCGAAGGTCGATGTTGACGGTCTTACACGACGACGCCCATCGTCTCATGTCTGCCATGTTTTCCGTCGAAGACAATTCTTCTTAACATGGCGGGCAAAAGTAAGTCACTTTCGTTCGCCCGTGCGCTAGAAGGAGAGGATAAGAAGCGAGCGCATGGTGCGTCCATTCTCACTCCAGCGCTGACTCGGTTGCGTAAACGGAGGGCATTGGTGCACCGTCTGTTGACAGGATTCTTTCGCATTCGCAAATGCTTGCCTATTTTCCTTGTTTACTATCTTGTCGCTTATCGCCAGTGCTTATTGTCCAGAATTTGCTGCATATAAGTAATACTTACTCATTTCATCAGTTTCCTGCCCATCGGTCTCGCACAGTTGCTTTGTTCCTCCCGGCATGTTGTCCATTGTATGCATGCTCAGACGACGGTCAAGGTTAGAAAGAGGACTGACAATCACTATCTGTTTTGATGCGTATTTTTGGACAGCAACCTTCGTGCATTTAATTTGGTCATTGGGATTTTGTTAACGCTTTTAATTCACTTAGCTGCATACGCAGATACTGACCGGTTTGAAATATCTACGAACGAGCAATGGCCAGCAGTACGACCGGGCTCATCGGTCTCGAGAAATTGGAGCCGGACTAGCAAGGACGGCACTAGCAAGGACGCGATGTCTAGGCGGGTCCGCAACAAATGGCACAAGGGTAAGTGCGAGGTGTGGCAGATTCCCAAAGCAATGCGAGGAAACAAGGGCCGTCCTGGGAACCGTCACAGAAAGAAAGATCTGTAAGGACGGCGAACGGAAACCTCACCCGAATGCCTCAACCTCAAAGGGGACACAAGAGGTAATAAAGAGAAGTTTATTAACCAAACAAACCAAATAAATGCGGGATAGGTGGAAAAGGAGGCGAGTGAAAGCCTTACCTGGCTTCAAGCCGGGGCAAGGAAGCCGCTGGCAGGTAGGCCAGAAGTTGTTCCGGACCCGAGGGGGTCGTTGAGGGCCGACTTGGGTTGGGTCGGCTGGTCGAGAAAGCGCTGAAGATTGTCTGAGCACCGGTGGTATCGGTGCAGGCCGTGAATGTTGATGAAGAAGACCGCAGGCCTTATATAGGGGCGGCCTGGGTATAGTTTCTGCCGGCGCGGCACGTATTCGGGCGTGGCCGTGCCGGCTGGTACCAGTTTTGGGCGTCTGGCTACGCCCAAGTTGGTTGCAGGGCCCGCAGGAAGTGCTGCATCAGCTTCCTCCTTTTGGGCGTTTCCCTTGGCGCGCGAGGAAAAAAGGGATTTCCTTTCCTCGCCCAAGGACATTTCCGCCCTTTCGGGCCGGCGAAGGCCAAATGGGATCACATTCCTGATCACCCAATTGGCTTGCACTTTTGGCCTTATTAGGCTAGCATGTTGCGATCCTAAAGATCTGCAACACGAGGATTCTTCTCGGGCGCATCCTGTAGCGGCCTCTCAAAATTATCTCAGGCTGGTTAGTATGAGAGAATGTTTGTTACGCCTGTTTGCAGCATCAGTGTAGGGCAAGCAAAATTTTTAGACCGGAAGCTCTGAAAAAAATGGTCGTACTTAGAAAAATTTTGCCTGTGCATAGGCAGATTTAACGTCTTCGGTTTATTTGCGTCAAAATACTGAGTAAACGTTGTCGTGCAAACAGACACAAGCTTGATGCTTGCGCAGCGGAGCATTTGTGGCCTTACGCCGAGTGCTAGTCCGCCCCTAAACCGTCGCTAACGTTGCTTTGGTGAAGCACTTCAGTCACGCCCTTCCTGGGGTTCTTGTGGGATCTCAGACCTCCAGCGCCGCAGAACGCAGGCCGCAGACTATGCCGCCTTCGGCACCTTGCTTTTGTAACAGTGTCCCGGTAACACAGAGGTGCAGCGCCTAATTTATACGAGGTGTGCTGCGTGCAGAATGACAGGTTTAAACTCCTTTTATGTAAGGTTTAAACTCAAAAATATTACAATCCCCAAAATGAACCTGTTTATGCCAACGCCTCGAGCCCTACATTTATCGAACGCCCTTCCCATATAAAATAGATGTTCAACAGGCAGTTCCACCAAATGGTTGTGCGTAAGCCTGCACGCTCGAGATTGGCACCCCGGACAAGATTGTCGGGACCCGCTTCATCACATTCTGGGGCAACACTGTTAACTTGTATCTTGACCCGGCGTTCTTCGGACGCTTCGTGAGCACGCGCAGCTTGTCTTTGCCAAAGTTAAAAAGCTCACCACGGAGCGGTACGAACTGGATCTGATTGGTAAGCTCTTGAAAATTAGTCACTGTCGAATGAAATTGCCATCCTAACCTCTTACTCCGAGACATTCCTTTGTCAGCGTGAGCAGCTTTGAGCAAGCACAGATAACGACCACCCCAAAAGAGTGTTCCTTAGGCATCGAGCGGCTTGAACTCTTGGACGTGTAATCTACCGAGGGCAACGCCATGGACTTGGACGCTCTTGCGCACATCATCAGCGGGAATCAGGATTCATTGAAAGGTGTTGCTGATTCTGACGTACCTGTTCTGCGTCCTAGCTTCTGAACTGAAGTTGGGAGCTCGTGATCTGCAACTACCCAGAGAACACGGAGGTCAGACAATTCACTCTATCTATATGTATCTCTATATGTATCAATATGATCACAAAATTTATTAAACCGCTTCTTTTAGGTGCCGAGCACACTGGACATGAAAGTATTCGCGCGGAAATGTCGCTTTGTACGTGAAGATGTTGGCGATAGCGTCCCGCCGGCATTCGTCCGCACGGGCAACGCGAACGAGATCCATCTGCAAGTGTGCAGAATTGTGCCTAATGCCCGGGACCTGCTTGGGTCGCAGCCCTCAAATTCCCGTGTGAAGAAGCTGGCAATTGTTGTCGAAAGCGTCGAGTTCGCGATTTCTACTTCGATCGTATCGTGCTGGACGCCTTCGCGATGTGCCCGGCGCTTGAATGCTTCGAGAATTTTTACTATGTATATATGTTGTAGCCGATGATGTTTCTTAGCCGATAACGTTAGCGGCTATCCGTTCACGTGAGCGGCTGACCTTCAGCCGTTTATCGGCTAATCGGCTGGCAACCGTAACGTTGTTGTGCAGTATGTACGTGATCGGAAACGCACATTTATTTGTCTTTAGCGAAATATGGGCACGACATGGTGAAATATGCTCGTTGTTATGCCCAAAACGCCTATTTTTGCACGAAACCGGGCCTCCATGCCGGGCCTGCGTTTTCTTAAGGGCCGGCCCGTCGGGCCTTAAGAAAACGCCCGGTTGCACGGGGTTGTCGGCTGAAAAACATCATCGGCTACAACATATACTCTAAAATTTAGCCTAAAATTTCGTTGGTGGCATATGCGGCGAGCTCGAAAAAAATAGTCAACACGAATCGGTTATATAAACCGATTCCTCTAAAAAAGCACCGATTCCGATACCGATTCTTGCGCAGCCCTCATGACAGCGGTGCGTTACCGGGCTACGCCCGGGACGTTCTGCGCGTATTTTACGTTACTCAAGTAGAAATCTTTTACGTATGCGTTGGTCTCCGATGGCCTGTTCTACGCGTTTCGTCCGGTCTTGGGCTACTCCGTTACAAAAGTGAAAAGAGCGCTTAACGCGTGTGGGCCTCGAGGCCGACGCCGCAATTGTGGATTACTTGTACCAAACAGGTACATTTGTTCCTTCACGTTGAATCCGACCCCAAGTGGCCCTATGCAAATGGAATGCAATGCGAAATAAGAAAAAATTGAGAAGATGTAATGAAACTCGGCCAGCACACTAAAAATGAGGAAAGTTGACGAAACGAGTAAAAACTGCAATCGAATTTTGGTCCAAACATTGTAAAGATCTAGTCATAAAAGCTACTAGGGAGAGAATTTTTCTGATGGCCGCGATCCGGATGACCGCACCCAAACCACCGGGATACAGGGACTCCCCCATCGGTATTCGCCACGCCGAAAGAATGCTTACTCTGCTGCCACGCGATGTACGCTTCGCTCGCTCATGGATTATGCCAGCATCGGTCGTTTCAGATCCTCGAGACATGTGGGCTTAGTCGGACTGCCGGTCATGTTCGTTTGTAGAATTTCCACTCAGAATATGCTACTATGCGCATGTCAAAGACAAAGGCGATTCCAAGCCAGGGATGGGCGGAATTTTATCGACGAACAAGACCAAGACCAAGACTAAAACCACTAAGACTACCGGGACCAAGACCAAGATCGGGACCAATACCCGCCCATCCCTCTTCCAAGCGACGAGTGAATGAGCCACCTTCCAAAATGAGTCACAAAGCAACAACATCATTCTTTACTTGTTTCACTGGATCTAGTTTTCATTTACCAAAATGATTATCGCTCCCGCGAATACCAAAAAATGCCTAACTTCTGCAGCATGCCGTATCGCGGTACTACTTCTGATGTGGGGGGGGGGCATTTTTTCTAAGTATCTTATGGGGGCCACCTATATAAATTGTTAACACAGTCCCCCATAAGGAAGCAAGAACCCCATCGAGAAGTAGTACTCGTACCGCTTGCTAGCAGACCGTAAGGTATTTGTCAAAAGTCTAACCACAATTGTCCCCACGTTTTTTTGGTCTCCGGCGGTAAATGTTTTTTAAGTCCAGTCTTCGAGACCAAGAAAAACGTTCCCTCTTCACTCGCCATCACGCTCGGAAACCTAGTGCTTGCACATGCGTCCTGAATGTTCGACGTTTCGTCGACCCGTTTTGTCGTGTTTTCCTCTGAACGACGGTCGATGCTTTGTCAAAAGCATTGCAAGAATGAGTCAGATATTTCGTTGATGGGTGGGTTGTGGCCTAGCAGCGAGCACGCGTGTGAACATTTCAGCCCAATCTTGTTTACGCTTGCTAGAAAACTTCCCAAAGAAATCACTTCTTCGCACATCTTCTAGAGTCGCGTAGAGATTAGCATTACTGGTCCCGTAGTCTTCACTACTTCAACACATAAATCGAAAACATCCAGTAGTCGCTCCTGCGACGACACAGGATCCCTAACCTCGACTGTAGCATTTGCGGTCCTGTAGTCGCTACTGCTTCAACCAAAAATCGAGAACTTCCAGTGGCTCCTGTGACGACACTGGATCCCTAACCGCGTAGCATTCCCGGTACCATAGTCGCTATTACTCCTACCAAAAATCGAGAACTACCAGTGGCTCCTGTGACGACACCGGATCCCTAACCGCGAGTAAAGCCTTCCCGGTATTATAGTCGCTAGTACTCCTACCAAAAGTACAACAAAAAACACCGAAGGTCAAATCCCCATGGATTAACTCCGAGTTCAGGCTGTCACCTCGCATATTATTGTAAGCCAAGGTGTTCCCCACGGATTAACTGCGAGTTTAGATTGGTACCTACAACAGCTTCGGACTCAGCGTCATCGAAAACACCCGGGACACTAAATCGCGGTACAAAACGCACGGGAACGCCGAAAACTGACAAGCCTGACGCACAGACACACTCACTCATGATGCTCGATTATAATATAGGGTAACACTTGGCGCTAGGACAGACACCGCTAGGGTACTCCTATAAAGATCATAGCAGTTGCGACATTCATATGTCAAGGTTCTATCAAGCGCGACCCTTTAAGTCCGTCCATCCGTTCAACGTGCTCCACTTGTAAAACTTGCCGTCGACAGGCCTGCGACATCAAAGCAGACGTTTAAGTCAATGCCTCATAGTGCCGGACTTCGGAAAAGTGTGCGGGTGAGCAGACAAATGTATGTCTGAGGCCGCCATTAGCTTCGTTCAACAACATATTGATCAAGTGGTTCGACTAACAATACATTGCTGATTCTCAAGACGTCTTTATTTGCAAGCTGGCCTAAGCAATAATGTGCTGAAGCGGTATGATGGTCAGTAATCAGTTGATAGCCAGCAGCGCAGAGCCATAAGAATGAGATTTATGCCGATTCGGGGTAAACTGACGGACGAGGAGGGAAGCAAAGCCGGATGTTCTTCCGTTGGCAGAAGTCCTTGACGATGTCCTCCTGATCGCCAGTAAAATGACCCTGCCAAAGGCCCTGAAAGCTAGTGTCACATGCACTTTAACCGCTAATGCAGCGCGGTCGGTAGGGTAAGAAGGGACTGTATTAATAGAAAAGGGTCTTGTTTGTCATTTCCCTTTCGACTCACCGCTAGGCGCCTATTCTTGTGAAAAGCGGGCTTTTCATTAAAAAAAGTTCGGTCAACACTTGGAGAATTAAGACTAAAAGTGACCAAAATTTAGCCAAAATTAGTGACAATACTATCGCACTTTTTGTGTCCTAAAACGTGCAACGCTGACGTTCCCTGCTTTGACTACATCTAAGAACGAGACAAATGCTTCTGGTTTAGCACTGCCAACATTTAAAGGTTGTTCTGTAAATTTTTGTTGGGGGGGCTTTTTAGGGCGTCCAACCAAACGAGGTGAGGGGCTCGACAAGCTGCGTAGAAATATTCTTTATTTCCCCTTGGATGCTTTCCTAGCAGCTGCTTTTGGTTCTCGGCTCATACCTTAACAAGGCGATAGCTGCCCACGTATCTTTCGAGATCGTGCATGTTCTCAAAGCGTCCGGTGACATCGAGTGATTCGTCGACGATGATAGTCTTTGCGACGTCTTCAATCGCGTTCAGAATGTGATCGCAACGCCAGTTCTTAAATCCAAAGCGCCCCACGATGCAGTTCCGGAATGCTTCGGAGACGAACTCAGCCATGTCGGTGTTGCTGGTAAGCCCGATATCACAAACCACAGAAACATAGCCGTCAGAGCGGAGCCGAGTGACGTAAATACAGTTAGCCCACATATAGAAAGCAAATTCGGAGAAGTCAAACACGCGTATCGCGCTGGCGCATTGGTCAGCAACGGCGGAGGTCAGTCCGTCGGCCAACTTTAGGCCTCCGAGTTCGTAGTACTCAAGAAAGGAAGCCACGTCGGCGAAGGCTTCAATCGGCAGCATTTCAGATGTGAGAGAAGAATGCAAATGTGACGTCTAATCCGCTTGTGATGTGGTTTTATAGAGCTTAGTGGCACGTCAGCCCTGCGAAACTGGGGTATGATGCATCCGATTTGTCACGCCTTTGGTTCATTAAACAATGAATGAAAAAAGTCTGTGAAAACAAGTGAATGGGGAATGAGTGAATTATGAACCGGGGTCTTTGAAACTAAAAAGGTAACCGGAGGCCGCTTTAAAACTAGTAACTTTCCCAATACTTTCAAGTTAGTAAGAACGCGAAGGGAGAGTTGACATTCATGTCTTCTGGTCGACTTTTTCTGAAGGACCTTTGTTTTATGTCGAGTTCAGTACGTAGCGTAATCCTAAAAACGTCGCTCTGGTTCACTCTCACGACGAGATGAAAGACCATTAACAGCTCGCAGCAGGCAGCGTTTGTTGGTCGGTGGCTGCAAAACGGGCCGTCTTCCGTGCGGATCTCCGTTAAAAGGGAACGGAACTTTTTCGATACGTGTCGTTTTCGGTCCCGTGTTGGGGCGGAATTGAACACGGCTCTGTTTTACTCCTTCGCCGTGCCGCAGAAAACCGAGAACTGCACGGAACGGAGTTCGGCCGCACTGCCGCAATCAATCAATCAACATTGTATTTAGGAAGAAACCACGAAAGGTTGGGTGCATGGGATTTATTTGTTGTCAGGTATTCCATCCAGTCTTTGTGCTTTGTGCTGCTTTCAGGAGTGTTTGTTGTTTCGACAAAGTGTTATAGGTATGTAAACCCATATTTTCTTGTATTTTAGATTGGCAAGACCGGGGAGCCTGCAGCCTAGTGCTTGCACATGCGTCCTGAGTTTTGACGTGCATCGACCTGCTTGTTCTGTTTTCCCCTGAGCGACGGTCGATGCTTTACCATGAAGCATTGTAAGAATGTTCAGCTTTTCGTTCGTGGATGCGTTGAGGCCTAGCAGCGAGCGTCTTTTCTGCACACGTGTGAACATTTCAGCCCAACCTTGTTTTCGCTTGCTAGAAAACTTCCAAGAAGGCCGTGAGCACTCGATTCGCCGACGTTTGTCGCTAGTCGATCGACTAACAGCCTGTCATCCTTCCGAGTAATTCTTGCTCATTTCATCGGTCCGCGAAACAGGGTCGGCCTCCCACGGCCACAGTCGAAAATTTCGCCAGAAAACGCAAGGGCAACCCACGGCGTTTCATCAATCCTTTCGTCACGTTTTCCTTATCAGAATATTGTCCTTGTCTGGCCGAGGCAGGGCAAGAATGAGTCAGTTGTTCTTCATTCAGTCGAATGTCTGAAAATGAGAAGAAAATGTCCGCTTACGTCCCGGCTGAGTCGTCTTCATGCTTTGCTTGGCATAACGTCCCACATTTGGACGAGTAAAATTGATTCGCGGGTATTCATCGCCAGCGCTCGCGAACAATTTCGTCGCTTGACATAATCTTTATCTTGCGCTTACGTGTACCTATTTGCAGATATTGAACATTTCGAAAGGATCCACGAACGGACGATGACCAGCAGTACGTCTAAGCTCATCGGCTTCGAGGAGTTGGGCCCGGAACCATGCGACGGAACTGGCGAGGACGCTATGTCGACCCGCTTCCGCAGGAAGTGGCACAAGGGTAAGTGGCTCTGACGGTTAAACACGAGTATCTTAATTCCGTGAAGCTTACGTCGATAACCGCAGTTCCATTCCTCATCGCTCACGTCAGCTACTGGACGCGCGACGACAAGACACTACGAGCTCTACGAACGGGACCTCTACGCAATGTGCCTGACGCTTGAATGCTTCGAATGGTCGTCTACGTTCCGCGTAGGCCATTCAGCGCGGGCGTCGGTGAAAAGAAAAATTCTTAGACATCATGTGTTCTTAAACCTGTTTTTGGCAGTCGCTCTAGGCACTATGTGATTTTCGTAAATGTCGACTTTTAAACGCAACTCTAGAAACCGTCTTGGGCATCTTCGACGGCGTTATTCCGCGGCGAGGTCGACTCACTAACTGCGATGTTCGAGCAAGAAGTCGAGAAGTGCACTGCTCCCTTCGCAATCTTCTTGAAGGCGTTCTTCCAGTAAACCGCCAAGTCGAGGGTAAGTAGTTGAAATCATGTAAAAGTCGAAAAAAGTTTAAGCCGATTTTCAACAAAATTTCGCCCCAACCGTCGGCTTTTCAGGAGGAGGTCAGCGACCTGGCGCGTCGGTGTTTCGACGTCGACTTGCCGTCGGCCTGTAGCGTCCACGGGAGACGCGATCACTACCATCTCGTCAAGGAGACGCGCTTCGACAAGAAGAGTCTTCGCATGGACTTCAGTATCTCCGTTATTCCTCCGAACTGATCCGCTAACGAGTTGTAGTGGTTCATTTTCTGAAGTAAAGAGTTCACTGATCTCACTGACTTGAAGTGGTTAAGGCAAACTATAGGTTCGGCGAAGTATACCACTCGTCTAACCGCGCCTAGTGGCTAACAGTCTAACCGTTGGCAATAACCGTTCCATTTTCATCGGTCTTAAGACAGCGAATTGATGGGTGTCACCATCGTAGCATTGATCTTCCTACGTCGTCGCAGCCATGCGAAGTAGAAGGCGAAATATTCGGTACGGACATTCTTGCTGAAAACGAAGGCGTTCGCATGCCGTACTGGAACGTTACATTTTCAAAACATGCGCCTTCAAAATGCTTTCATGGAGGTAATTCAAATACCTCATGGCGAGCAAGAATAGTGAGCCGCTGAGGGAGAACGCGTGCTGTACAAGGCTGCCCACCGTCAGGCTTTGACAGCCCGACAAGGTTGTGTATCCGGTGACGACGCCGAAGAGCAACCCGCAGCTGACGTCCTCGGCCGGTGTGTGGAAGCCTAGGCACAAGTCAGATTCGCCGAATAGCGCCGCGCTGTTAGCAAAGCCCAGACTTTCGGAGACCCATTTGAAAAGCCATTCGAAGCCGAACACAACTGAGAGAAACTGCAAACGGTCAAAAAAGGCGAAGAAGAACTGACAGGCCAAAATTGATTGCACGAGAAACATCGCGAGCGAGTGGACTAAAGATTTAAAGTTATCAGCTCCCCTGTCTCCTGTCACAGATCGTCGCCATGAGACGGATCACTTCCCACAGCACTGTAACGAGAACTACGTGGACCCGTTCTTCTACAGACGTTTCTGAAATCTCAGGAACATCCTCTTTTCCTTGGGGCAGGCACGTAGCCAGCCCCCTCCCTCCCCCCCCCCCCCCC
>JNEY01000211.1:151719-161963 GCA_020875895.1 Aphelenchus avenae
ACGTCTTACCACAACGACGAGAGCGCAGTCAACAATCGTAACCGCGATGAAAAAGACGTAGAACGCTTGTCGAAACGTTTTCTCCTTGCGGCCATGAAGTAGCAGAAATACGACCATGCTCAGTTGGGCAGCGATAAAGGTCACTAGAATGACGTTTTCCACGTGGTCGCACAACGAGACCCATCTGTCTCGTTGGGCCTTTTCGCAATCGAAGTTCAGGGAAGCGTCTTCTATCGCGTCACACTCCGTCGTCATGACGGCCTTCTGGAAAACATCGGTAGCGTTTATGGCTGTGTTGCATTGCCGACCTCACAACGGGTAATCGGCAACAAGGAAATAGTCGACTGGGCACGCTGGTACAACGCTCGCGGCAATCCTTTTTTCTGCGAGATTCAGGTCAAGTTAAATAACTGGGACCAGGTGGAAAAGAATAATACGCAAAAAAACGACACACTCCGCACATCAGGTGCCGGCAGCCTCTCTATGAGAAAATACCGTACCAATGCCAATACCAATGGCGAGAGAATGGAACCCACAAACCGAGTATATCGAAACCCAGCGTTTTAACTGACCTTGAGTTAACTTGTTTTCGCTTTCACATGGCAGTCGGGAGAATGCGATCCTACACAAGTGCACGCCGCGAATGCTTTGGTGGGCCAGGACTTGATGCTACCGTACAGCCGCCAATTGCTGCTCAATTTGGAGCGCTTTTTAAATGGGAGCCGGCCTATTAGAGGGGGAGGGATATTTTTCGATACCCCCGGATGAAATTCGGTAGTAGTAAACCAAAACTGGACATTAAGCAACTACCTCTGGGTACGTGAGCAAACACCTAGCGTAGTATGCCGTGTTGTCCGTTGTAGTTGTTCGCGATTCTTGCCTTGAACAAGAGCCAGCAGCCCGGGCAGCCCGCGGGAGTGGCTGGCCCTACAGACAACGATACAAAAATATACCGAAGATAAGGGCGACATAAACTATTCGATGAAGGATTTTTTAAATGTAAGTATAATTATTAACTAAAGTAAATTTAAAAATAGCGAAGACATGGTATACGAAGTATTAAACACAACCCGAAGTATTGCGCGGAATCGGTAGTAAGCGCGTGCCAGGCTTAAGCGGTAGCATCGTGACAGGATTAGGTAATCAGTGGGCAAAAACGCAAGCGCCGTATTCGCATGAGTGAAGTTAGTCATTTGCGTCCGTAGTCGCTCCCTAACATCATGACGACGGACGTCAATGCAGCGCATAGGCGTAATTGCTTTACACGTTTTTTTCCACAGCGACGGCCGTCTACTCCGTACATATTCTATGAACGACTTGACCTAACCTCGAGCAGTTTCGGCATTAAAGCTTGCGAAAATCCCACGATTTCTTTCAGTTCTAGTAGTGACAGACTAAAATAGGACTCAACAAAACTCAGTCCGTCATCTAGCGGATGAACGGGTCTAAACCTATGGTCAGAAAAAATCTACGTTCATACCTATCTCTCTTTTCTCTTTTCGAGTAATGGAAAGCTGTAGTGACTCGTTAATCTTTTTAGCGACAGGCGCGAATGTCGCGCATGGGCGTAAATTCGTTAGTTCTCGAACGTCGTCGCCAAAGAAGCCCAAATGCCAACAGAGTCCGGCTGATCAAGGCGTCTCGTTCCAGACATACTCAGCGGCAAACACCACTTAGTCGCACAATGATGGCTAATGCGACAATTTTCCAAAAAGTGCCACGATTTCCTCTTAGAGCTAACCTTCACAGGCGCCGGCATAGCGCGTAACAGTTTATAAACAAGGCGCAACCCAACCCTTCGCAATGGACCTGCCAACAGAGGCCCGCCGCCCTTCTAGTTGAGGCCCGGCGAATAGCAGCAAATTGCTTTCCGGGTTTTGCTCTTTATAGCCAGTTTAAATTATTTTCAAGCCCTTTCGTCGCCTAAAATAGCCTGTCGCAGGCACTCGCAGTGCTCTCTTCGACGTATTCGACAAAAGAATCATGGAAAGTTTGATCAATTTTTTTAGTTTTCAAGCCTCATAACCGGTCCTTACCGGGCCGGGCACGATAAAAAAGAACGGAGGGCCGACCCGGTTGGGTCTAAGACCCGGTTGCGTATGGTTGGCTAGCTTATGGAGACAGGATCATAATCAGTCTTCATCATCTAGCAGCTGTATGATCTGACTGAACCCCAGTAGCGACAAGATATTTTGCAGCGAAGTCTCGTGGCCAATGAAATTAGTCAGTGGAAATTCATTAGCAAACTAGCCTCGACGAAGCAGGTGCCGCACAACGGGTGTGAACTCGTTACACTCACTCAAAACACTTGTTTGCACCTGGGTGCCGTAGTGCCTAGAATTAGTGGAATGTAAGTCGTAAACCGCAATAACTGCCGTACAGTTAGGCCGTACGGAGACCCTTCGGGTCAGGAACCGAAGCCGAAGCTGAAGTGAAGGTAAAATGCAAAATCGAAGCCGAAGACCGAAAGAAGCCAAAGAAACAGCGAAGATCGAAGCCAAGGCCGAAGCCGTAAGCCGTAATGCCGTACTATCGGTACGGCAGTACGGTACGGCTTGAGTTTTCTCGTATTTTATAACGAGTACGTGCCGTACGAGGGCCGTACCGTACCTTACTGCACGGTACGGCTTACGGACGGGTATCGAGTGCCGACCTCAGTCTGCGTACTAAGTCGCTGCTTGCAGGTCACGCTTCCGTACATAACGATTACCTTGCCGTTTGTGACGCATGCAACGGTATCAGTCGTCGAGATTCCCTTCGCGGTAGGTAGGGCACTTTCTACGCATAGCTTGATACCCTATGTTTCAGCTCAGCACACAAAACCGTCACATATCCCTTTAGTTATCATCCCTTTTTCGGTCAACTGCCTGTCGCTGCATTCGTTCTGCAACGCCGTGGCGATGATCGCCGTCACGAAACCGTATCGCTCAGCGGTTGCGGACTGGATGGGGTACATTCAGCGGAAGCCTCACGTCGTTACCGAGAGCACTGTGCAGCCCGCGTCGGGAGCCATGTTTCGGCGGCTACCCGCGGACTAAGACTAACAGAACGGTGAAAATCTCGGCTGTTGGCGTTAAGATCCTTTTAACGTGGATCGACTAAATATAGCGATTTCTCGAATCGGCAGCTGTTTCGGCGGAACCGATGAAGTCGGTAGCATACCACAAGACCAACACTATGGCAAAATTACCCGAATAAATGTAATGTCGTTTCCCGTTTTAGGTTAAATAAGACTATTTTTTACGTGCACGACGATTTTAGCACGATCGTCATGGAAGAAAAAAGAGAGTAAAACACAGGGATCGAAAGAAAAAAAACATTATCAATATTTTTTATCTTGGTGGGAGCGACGGTTCGATCGGTTCACAGGATTTCGCCAAATCGTTAGCATCCATGGGTGACATGCGCTTTCTGCAGGCGTTTCCCATTGATGATTTTACGGCAATAACGAGATCAGGCGACTAAGACAGCCACGAGTACAACAAGCAGTTCGGAATTCCGTGATGGCCAGTCAGCCAACGTTTGCGCCAGAATTAGTAGGTGTTACGCGAATGATGTTGACCTTGTTCCGAAAGCGCTTGAAGTAGAACTCAGTATACGCATTCCGCACGAGATTGCTGAAAAAAACATAGCATGTCTGAGAATTGCAATGCTGTTCTACACCGTTATAGAAAGCGCGTGTTTTTATACTAAGTTCAAATGAGAAGTTTGCGATAATAAGCGCGTCGCTTACAGCCGTCGTCTGTACACTGGGCTTTTCCGCCACTCCGCGAACGATGCGGATCAGGGGACTGCAGCCCAGATCAGGGAAGGGGTCAACCCCCTCCCCAAAATTGCGATTTTTCGAGGTCACGATGGAACATCACGCCGGACTTCAAATTAAAGCCATTGGTAGCTGATAACAAATCATTCTTCCTTGGTCTCTTACAGGCCTTTGAACCCCCTAAAAGGGGGCAAACCCCTACTACCCCCAACCGCGATACTACATGCATCCAGTATTCGTAACCTGTAAGTTATCTACTTTGTACGAATAATCTTCGATAGCGGCACAGGCTGCGCAAAGCGCACTGCAGCTTCTAGTCCAAGCAATCGAAACCTTTTTTATCTCGTGTATTCTCGGGAAAACATCAAGAAAAAATCGCGAAAGTATTCGTAGAAAAATCAGACGTTTTCGCACCGGAATCTGAACTTTGGTCCCATCCCTGCCAGGAACGCCTACCTCATGATCAGTAAGAAGAAAGAGCCGCTCAGAGCGAACACGTGCTGCGTCAGGTCGCTCACCGTCAGCGCGCCCACAGTTACTTGACGCCCAGAGAGAATGCCGTAGAGCAGACCACATCCAGTCAGGCCATAAAGGCAAACGAGGTCAAATCGGTCTGGGTTCTCCGATAGTTCGCTTTCGGAGACGATTCCGAAGAATAACTCGGCGCTTGTAGGAGAATGTCCACTAGGAAACATCCACTCGAAGAGCCGATACGCTCGAGTGGTAGACGCCACAAGGTCCCAAGAATTCAGGGAAAGCTGGGACACGAGAACCGTTTGGAGGATGAACATGACAAGCGAGTGCACTGAAAGCGAGTACTTAGGGGCTGTCCAGAAAGTCTGTAATCATTACATCACTCTTTTTTACCCCGCCCACTCACCTTTAATCAAAATGTAATCAGGGTCGGACCCCACCCACCCACCCTGTAATGTTGCCCGTGCAAAATCGAGCTTTAAGCGCAGTACGAAGCACGTTTTAACCACTTTTTTTAGCTCTTTTAAGCAAAAAATCAGTTAAAGGTTTTCGAAAAAAGGCCCGCCGTAGACGCAACCAACGAAATTTTAGGTCAAAATTTGCAAAACATAGTAAAATTTGCTCTGTGCGGCGGGCCATTTTATCTAGTGCTGATTACTTAATCATGGCCTCGACCCCACCCCCCCCCTGTATGGATTACATATTTTCTGGATGGCCCTTTAGCGTGTTGTTGTGGATCTTGCATCTACTGAGTCTCGTCTTTGCCGTTCACGACCGCGATCGATCGGCTTCCGTTCGGGAGGAGTACTACCGTGTAACCGGGAACAAGCGCTTGAGTCTCTAAGTGCCCCCCCCCCCTCGCGTAGCAAACGTATAGAGTTTACTTTGTGCAAGAAGGGTAGACTGTAGCGGCTTCCTATGCTTACCTAGCAAAGCGTACCATTGAAAAATGGGAGTGGCTTTCTTCATGCGAATTACCGAAGAAAGCCCGGAAACCAGCTACTGCTACTTTGTGGTGTTTTTTTCATACTGGTCGGTGGACCAGTTTAAGGCTGGACCAGCTATTTTATATCATTGAGTAACACCAAACTCTGTAAGAGGGCCGGGGGCTCGTGACTCAAGCCACGAGTCAAGGGCTCGTGGCTTGAGGGCCGGGGCCCACTTTTTGAGCCAGTTGGCGGCGCGGCCGTGGGCCGACGTTAGGGAAGCGGGGATTGCACTTTCTCTCGGCATCACCAAGTGAACTTGGTAAATTTTGGCGAAAATAGCAAAAAAAAGCGGCCAAAATCAGAAGCAACTCGCTTGTGCGGCTCGAAAAACGATTATTCATGTACTTAGTTTATTGGCTTTTGCTTGCTTGGCCTCTGAGGGGGGGGGGGGGGGGGACCGGCGCCCAAAATTGGTGACCAGGCGGGAAAGTCGGGACCCCAGCGGGGGGGGGAGGCTTGGCCCGGATGTGCGGCCTCCTTAAAGGGTTGATAACACGGTGTACCATTACACAAACGCGCTTACCGAACAGTCGCAGTTCTGGACCCATGTTTTTCAGTCTTCCGCCACCACGAAGTAACGCCAGCTGTACAGCAGTACCCATATTAAGAGCGAAGCCCGCGATACAACAAACGCAGAAGGTCAGCGTAGCAACGACGTTAGTTAGGGCGTAATTAGCTTGCGCACGCTGCAAAAGGTACGGACATAATCGCAAAATGTTGTCGACATTTCGGTTGTCCTGGCGTTTGGGGGGGGGCAAAACATTATGGGGGGGGGGCACCAGAATATGGGGGCCCAAAAAGTTTATGAGGGGGGGGGGCACCTTTTTGAACGTTGAGTCTCCAACGGGCCTAGCGTGCCCCCCCCCCATATTCGTTGCCCCTCCCCCATACGCCAGGACAACCGACATTTCAACATCGGTTTACTTTTTTGTCACAAACTTTATCGCACTAAATGGAAACAAATTATCGTAAACTTACGTATTCCAGTGCACCCCCACCATCGTCCATATTGTGCTCAGAGAGTTCGCAATAATGCCACAAGTCGTCTTCTGGCTTCATTCCCGCCCGGCATCTGCTCGCTTGGATGACCCCAAACCAAAGGTGGCCGCTGGCGGCGGTCAGTGCCGATGCGACGGCAACGATGAGCGCAAGCGCACCCACAACCCGTGGCCTCCAAAGCGTAGACTGCTTCAGTGGGAGGGCGAAGGCCGTGAAGCGATTTGCGGCTATCGTCAGATGGAATAGTGGCTGAGCTGTAGCACCGAGATGAATTATGACGTCAGTAGCGTACTGCAGCTCAACGACTCTGGGGAAATAAACGTGGACGTTTATATGGTAGGTGTTGTAATATTTCGCTCTTCTCTAAAAGAAACTGAGTTACGCTGGAATCCATAATGTCGTTTAATCCGTCCGCAGACAACGAAAATTGTGAGCGGATGGTTTTAGGCTTTTGACTCATAGGCTTTGGACATTTGCTTAGGTTTTGGTTCTTTGCGTATGCTTAGAGTTAGGACTGGTGATAAGACGTCAGTCTTCAGTACTTCCTTTATTGGCTGCCCCACAGTAGCGTAGCTAGGATCCGGTCAGGGTGGGGGCGCCATGGTAAGGGAGACCCTTACCTATTTTTTCGGCGTCGGACGAGGGCCGGCGCCGAAAATATACCTTGGTCCCCCTTTAGTAGTTTTCCGAAGCCTACCTTTCTTGCCCCACAGCGGATTTAACACGATTTTGGCGTGTTTATACCAAATATATCCCGCCGCAGGCGCCGCAACCGTACGTACGGCGTACGTACGTACCGCAACCGTACGCGTAGCCGTAGCCGTAAAATACGGGCACGGCTACGTACGGGATGGGTCGGTACGGCAACGGCAACGGTACGGGGAAACCCCCCCCCCTAATATGCCCCTTGACTACAACTGTCACTGGACAAAACCGCACCTTAGCCTTACCACAATGACAAGAGCGCAGTCAACAATGGTTACGGCGATAAAGACGACGTAGAAGGCCTGTCGAAAAGTTTTCTCCTTGCGACCGTGATACAGCAGGAACACTACCATGCTTATTTGGACAGCAATGAGAGGGAGGAGCATGACGTCTTCGACGTGGTCGCACAGAGACACCCATTTTTCACAGTCTTCGTCTTCGCAGTCAGTCGTCATGATGAAGCTCTCCGAAAATAGTAGTTTTGTGACACTATTATCTTAAATCTTAGCTAAAGCGCTGCTTCCAAGCATTGCTGGTCGAGGGTCGCGTTAAGCAGTTAAAATGTCAAGCTAGAGACCGGGGTAATTCCAAAGGCAAACGTCGAAGCGCTGTAATCAAACTGAAATATCAAGCTAAAGACCGGAGCTATTAAAAAAAGGTAAACGGCGAAATGCGGTCTCCGCCCAAGCGAAGTTAGGTTTTCGCGGCTGTATATACGTGTTAGCCTTAATGCCACCAGGGCAGTGTATCGCAAGGGCGTAATTGCGTTACTTCTCTTACGCAGAGGGCGACGGACTGTCTGCTGCCCCTGGGTATCTTGTCGATAACTTTGTTGCTTTTCCGTAATCTGCGGCATATGACTTGACCCAAGTAGCGTTTGTTATCGTGGCAAACGAACTCGAATGACAAACGCCAGTGTAGCACACAGGCGTAAACTCGGTACATAATATACCTATATGTACTAGGGCTGGGCAAGAATGGGTATCGGAATCGGCATCGAAAATCAGAATTTTTCAGAGGTATCGGAATCGGAATCGGTTTATATAACCGATTCCTTCACTGTTTTCTCGAGCTCGCTGCAGGCGACACCAACGGAATTTTAGGCTAAATTTTAGCAGATATAGCGGGAATTTGCTCGGGTCGGACAATTTTCTTGGGCCTATCGGAGCCCAAGTCATCCCACAGAGCAATACAGGGATATAGGTCCGCGCTGGTGACATCAACAAAATTTTAGTCATTACGAATTTGGTGAAAATTTGCTCTGGCGGCGCCTAGCGGCGAGCCAAAAATTCCAAAAAAACGGGAAAGGGGTCGTGTTAGGCGGCGGGGGTGCCAGTGCTGTACCCGTACCCGAGGTGGACCCCCCGTGTCGTGCTGCCGTGACCTATAATACTGTACGGGCACGGCCCGTACAGTAGCGGGCGCCGAACCCTACACAACTCTAAGATGCCTTGCAGTTCCAACAGCGTCTCGTCCACGTTGACTCATGCGTCTCGTGATGTCATTTAGCGATCGAAGGCGCCGACTGAACCAAGATGCGGTAAAAACCTTTAGGCCTGATTCTGTGTTAGCCATGTTAGTTTTGAAAATCTGATAACTCTTTACACCTGGGACGACAGGCGCCAGCGTAGCGCATGGGCGTTAACTCGTTAAACATTTCTACGCCGTCGCCAAAGCAGTCTACAATGTCGACATAATCGCGTTGATTCAGGAAAACACCGCTTGAACGAATAACCATGACTGCTAATTATTCGGAAAACGGCATGGTTTTCTCTTGGAGCCGACCCTTAGCCCTTAGCTTTGAAAATGGACTATTGCATTATTAGCAGCACGAAGGTACATAGCGCGGTCTCGTGCCCAGTCGAATTATGCTCTGCAAATGTCATAATGCACTGGTCCTCAACGACGACAGTTCCCAAATCATGGGTGCGAGCTCGTTACACTCGTCTACCTAGTCTGTCTACCGGCGTGCCATCAACGCGTTGTTAACTAGCCTCATAAGTGGGGAACGATTCAGTGGGTACTCGTTTGAATGTTCACATATGGACAGCGATGCGCTGCTTACTATGCATTTATGACGTCGCAGCGCCAGAATGTTTAGTACGGTTGCTTTTAACGAAGTCTAACATGCTTAACCTTTTGACCTGTCTAAGTTCACAGATGGTTCTTATCCGACTGTGCAGGCGTTGTCCAGGAACGAGAAACAATGGTTGCATGCATTTATTCAACGACTGAAGCCCGCATGAATTTTCGACATGCGCTCACTGGCAAAAGCCACAGGTCTTTGCGCAGTTCTTCTGCACAAATTTGATGTACTGAGCCGCCGAGCAGGCTTGAAGCGACTTCAACGAAGCGCACTTCCATGAGCTGACAGCGTCCTTGCACTCGTATTTTGGGCCCGTTTCCGACGCCTTCCCATCGCTGGAGAGCGGCAGCTCGCAGACCGAGGGGCGCTTCACGACGCCACAGGGCTCCGGGTACCAGCGGCCACCGTCACGTTCCAGGGACGCCTGGGCACACTCGCCGAATGCCGGGTTCGGCGCTGTGTACCAATGGGTGTAGTTCGCCTTGGTGCCGTCCAGCCAGACCCATTCCCCGGTGATGCCTGGAATGTAGCGAAGACCGATGTGGAACACGTCCTCGTTGACGTATACGTATGTGTAGTCTGAATCGTTGCGCTCGGGGATGAATCTGCAAATGTGCCTTACTTCGAAGCGCCTCCTCCGTTTCGCGGTTGGGGATGGTCGCTAGCGTCGCGTTGAACGACTCGCAGCGGGCCTGTGCCTCCTCCCACGTGATCAAATCGTTGTTGACCTCAAACCGGTTCCTTTGATGGGCGTTCGCAAGAAGCTTTATCGACGTCACTTTACCTACCTTGTAGCAGCGTTTGGCTCCTTCGGAGAAGCTCCACCCCGGCGGACAGTTCAGTTCGCCGGAGACCGCCCAACCACTCGTCTGAAACGAATTGACGTAGGGCTTGTGGATTTAGGATGGGATTCAAGCTCAACAAACCTTGTTAGAAGCGGTACCGATAACGCATATAGCGAGGGAGATGAAGACGATTGAAGCTATAGGACTCATGTCGCTTGGCTGCTGTATACAGAATTTGAAATTCTCACAGTATTATAAGGGTCGAAGCTCCTACGCGCCCGGCAGGTGCGCAAGCAGCCTACATTTCGACACCAGCATGCTCGCCTGGCTGAATCGCGCCGACGGGCAAATCGCGGCAAAAGAGAGGGCGTTTTATGCAGTCTGATTCGCACTCCGTCGGCTTAGTGTTCGCGATCATAACCGAGTGATCGAAACGTATTCTC
>JNEY01000211.1:174283-190748 GCA_020875895.1 Aphelenchus avenae
AAGTCGATCTGGCGTCCAAGTGATCTGGCGTCAAAGTGATCTGGCGTCAAAGTGATCCGCGTCAAAGTGATCGGCGTCAAAGTGATCTGGCGTCAAAGTGATCTGGCGTCAAAGTGATTCTGGCGTCAAAATGATCTGCTCCGGTTACGAAGCATCTCGAAGATTTATTTCGCTGCAAGTGACTTTTGTGAAAAGTCCCTGTTTGTAGCTCCTCGGCAAGCGGGAGCGTGCATTGGCCACAATCGTTGACGACCTCGGAAGCGGCAACGAGCTCACACAGCCTCTGTTGATGGAGAAAGCGAAGGAGCGAGAAGATCAAGAAGGAGCTTGCAGAAGTCAGTATCCATATCCCTTATGTTGTGCGGTTTCTCCGGCCGGAGGCCAACCACTAGAGAGGCGCATCCGAGGCTGAGCAAAGCAAAGGACTGTTCAGAAAACCCGTGATGATCAAGGCGCACTTTTCTGACCCCCCCCCCGCCCGCCTCCCCCGTGATCGCTTTTTACACTAGGCTCATAACGGCCGTGATCGACGCGGACCCCTCCCCCATCCCGTGATCATAATGGAGTTTTTGGATGTTCCCAAATGGAGAAACGCATAAAAATTATCTTCACTAGTGATAGGGACCCGTAACTTACTACGGGCCGTACCCGTAGCCGTAAAATTCGGGTACGGCTACGGTACGGGTGGGACCTCCCGTTACGGGCCTAATGAAACCCGTAAAATAAGGTAAGGGGGACCCTTGGTGAGGGACCGCAGACGCCGGCTGACTCCAAACAAGGCAGAAATGCCCGTTTTCTCGAATCGAGACTAGAGATCAACATGCAGAAATAGCCAATTTTGTTGAAGGAAAAAGCCATTACTCTATTGCGAATACGAGCCGTGTGCTACCTGTTGCCCATAAAAATGTCATCCTTTTAGATGAAGGATAGCATAATTGGGGGCGAATTTTCGACTTCAGTGGTACGGGTGGTCAGTGTCGATCTCTAGCCGAAACCTACCCATTATCGACTGCAAATGCTAGTTACGTTCTAGATGTTACCCATAGGAACATAGTTCCCTTGCTTGTTGTTGAAAAAACACAAAAATTTGGACGTATAGGCAAATTTCTGTGTGCGTTATGGCTACGGCTACGGGCCGTAAAATGCACTACGGTACGGCTACGTTACAGGTTGGGCGGGGGGAGGGGGTTCCACTACGGGTAGAGCTACGGTACGGGTGGTCAGCTCCTATCTCTAAGCTGGGACACGAGCCAGGGCTGGGGGGATCTTTGTGAAGACCGATATATGAACACCCGAGACACCGAGGTTCTCTTAAATTTTAAAGAAAGGGCAGCGCAAAATTTCCATAATTTCTGCGCAAACGTGGTCTGATTTCTGAAAACGACGCGGAGATTCCAACGGTATTTTGACTCTAACCTCAAGTTTTTAACCTAAAATTTGCCCCCGGCGCTGTCTGCGACGTCGAAAAGCGTCTATGCAGGAGAGGTTTTTTTTTTTTGGAGACCGGGACCAAAACTTCGATAGTCCGTGACCGAAGCATGGCCAGCTCTGTTGCATTCCGCCCTAAGCGGGAGAACGACTACTGTCGGCCGCATTGGTGTCTCTTAAATAGGACTCGGCTATAAACTATTGACTGATTTCAGGGCTTTTTCGCAGCAGCCAACGCGGCGCTTGAAGAGTGTGATCGTAAGCTGAGCGACATCTATTTCGTCTCGACTCTCTTCCCAAGCCACACCGGCGCTCCGCCAGAGGCCGACGTTACGGTTCTCGTCGTCGAGAATGCTTCGGACGACGCAGCTCCTCCTCCTCCGAGTCGCCGCCGAATGCTGACACCAGCCAGACGCGAAATGGTTCCCAGGTCGACTATTCTCCGGGTCGCGCAGACATTCCCTAGCGATACCCGCCAGGCTCGTCCTGCGGCTACCGCAGCCCAGGTCTCCAGCGCTTCCGTGGTCACCGTTGAGGACGACGACGCTGTCTCCGTTTCGCCGTCGCGTCGTCGTCGCACTATGCGATAGTCGACGAATGGTCTCGCGTTCTGGTCGTCCGTTTCTGTAGCAGCACCGATACACCTTTTTTCATTGACTAGTTTGTTACCAGTCGCTATCATAACCCATTTTTCGAATGTTCATCAGTAAAATTACCAGTTAACTATCCAGTGATGTCAAACAATAACGAACATAGTTGCAAAAACGCGACATAAGGTGGGCCGATGAACACTTATGGATCTGCCAACCGGCACAGATTTATTGCACCCCTTTGGTTCCCCAGTCTTACTCTTCGTTCATGCTTCTACTTCGCTGTGAAAGTGTTTTGCGCAAGAAACGGGTCATTAAGAGGAGGCACAAAGTCATGGACAGTTTTGTCTAAGATCGTCAAAACCACGTTTACCGTAAAGCTTGCCCAAGTGAACTAAAAACAAGCAATAAATTCGGTTTTATAAGGATGATTTTAAGGCCAGTGCGAATCGCGAAATGGATACGCGTACTTCATGTGCTGCAATAACAGCTTTTCGTTCTGGTCGGAGGGGGGGGAGAGTTCCTTGAAAAGTAGTCTTGCTGACCGGTTAGCAAACACTCCGAAAAATCGCTTGCATTCGCCGGACACCTGCTGAGGGACGCAGGTACACCGAAGCCTGACAAAGTGGGTGCAGCAGTCCGTACGTTGTCGTGACAGGTGAATTTTGCCGAACACTTGCCCGCAACCACCTACCGGAGCCCAGGTAACTTCTTACTTTTCACGAGCAGCTGTGCTGAGACCTTACGATTGGCTTCTCGAGACGAGTGCGTATCCTGTCATAGTAAACAGAAAAAATTTCGGTTAATCAGGCGGCCGGACCACAAAAAGCATCAAACATCAGGAAACCCGGTTGTCCTAGTTTAACGGTTCGCGATAGTAAAGCGAGTTTTATTGCTACCATCATCTTGCGGCCATGCTTTCAAGTTTCCACTGGAAAATATTATGATCAGCACGTCATGATACAAGCAAGTCATGTGCTTGTCTTTTGGAAGCAAGTTAATGTGCTGCATGTCATTATTGCCATCACTGTACCTAAGCATTAGATGCTCTTTTGTGCTCTAGATCTTGTTGAGCGAAATATGCGGATTTGCGGACCTTTGGTGTGCTTCTAAACGTGCCCTGGTTTTATCCGGTTATACACCTTCCGCAACGGCAAGCTGCAAGCGTGTTTTTTTTTTTGGCGACAACAGACGAAAATATAGCATGGCCTATGTCGTTTTAGGAGCGCCGCCTTCGCACCAGGTCCGATTCTCCTTGCTGGTCACTGCGCGGCTACTTTGTACAGCATGGCACGCGATCATAGATCCTGTTCGGTTCCAGCCGCGATGTTGTTCTAGGGATTCGTATTTTCGCAACAATGCGGAAAATCATTGTAATCATGCTGTTGAGAGAATTCCAGGTATTATCAATTTACCGACTGGTAAATTGTAAACCGACTTTACCAATCGATTCATTTCATTCAGCATGGTTTTAAGTGTGTTGGTCGGAACGGGTCAGAACTCCTTTCAGGTAAGCATACAAAAACGCTAGGGTGTTCGTCTGCCATTACCTGCGTGGCATTAAAACTTCGCTAGCTCAATGATAATAGCCACTTCTACGACTTGGACAGTCGTGTCAAGAATAAACGGAAGCCTTTATTCGCACACAAGCCCACGAGCTTAGTATACTTGTCCAAAGCGTCCCCTCATATAGCTGTTGCACACGCCAAGCGGTATATTTTCAAATTTAACTTGAGCTTTTAGAAGTTAAGCATAAGGGTCAGTCAAAGTTCCTTCGAAATTGTCGAAATTATCAAAATTCCTTCGTTCCTTTTGTGCGAAATTTCGATTTTTGTGGTTCATTGTTTTCTAAAATCATTCATATTTTTTGGCCAAAAAAGGTGTCCCTTTTCCCTCTTGTACATTGTCAAAAGATCGCGGTAAAACACCGACAGCTTTGTCTAGCTTTGATCTTGTGCCTCTTGAAATCGTGTTCAGAGCCGTTCAATCCGCCGTTTCACTGGCTTTCAAAAAGTTACGGCTTTTTAGAAAGCCCAAACGCTACCTGAAGCCTGCTGCCTGCTCACGAAGAGCACCGCTAGCTTCGTCGTGCTGGTAGAAGCCGCAGTATGGGCCGGTGTATTCGTGCTGCCGCCAACGCTCTCCTTTCGAAAACTAAGAGAGCTTCAACAGGAGTCGGCGCTACAGCGCTACCAACATCATCAAACGTTTTTGGTCGCTCTGATCATACAGGTCGGAATAGTCGTATTTCCCATTTCGATTTGTCCAAAGGAACATCCACGACGTTAAGCACTTTTGACGTGGATTTCTCAAGCTGAGATAAATACCGTATTTTCTCTAATTTTCACCCGGCGGATAATTTTTCGATCGCCCAATTTGGGAAAATTTTAAAATTTTAAATGGAGAGGAACGCGAAAAGTAGAAAGACAAACAGGGTAAGGCAAGCGCTTAGGTAGCTTTTCTTGCTTTTTTGTCACTCCAAAGCGTCGATTTGTTCCTACTACCAGAACGAAGCACGGAGTTATAAACGCATCGAGGCTTATTTTGACCTACTGGAGTTGAAGCTGCTTTGGGGGCCAAATTGAGCATTAAACGTGTCGGCAGAGCCAATACGTCGGTGCCTCAATCGCTTTTTTGAACTGGTATTTTATAGCGAGTAGGGGCCGTAATGGAGCCGTACCGTACCGTATTACGACAAGTACTGCCGTACCGAACCATACTGTACGGAACGGCGTGCGGTACGCGTACCGACCTTTAGTTTACGTAGTAAGTCGCTTCTTGCAGGTCACGTTTCCGTACATGACGATTACCTTGCCGTTTGTGACGCTCGCAATTGCCTCCGTCGTCGAGATTCCTTTCGCGGAGGGTAAGTCACACGATGCCTCTAAGCTTCAGACCTGCGCAGAATCGGAGCCCTTCATACTTTAGTCATCATCCCACTTTCCGTCAACTGCCTCTCGCTGCATTCATTCTGCAACGCCATTGCGATGACCGTCGTCACGAAGCCTTATCGCTTGGTGGTTGCGCACTGGCTCGGTTACATTCAGCGGAAGCCTCATGTCATTACCGAGAGCACAGTGCAGCCCGCGTCGGGAGCCATGTTTCGGCGGCTACCTGCGGATTAGTGGAGCAATCTTAAGACGCTGGTCTCATGGTCGGCTTGGTGCTCATTATGGGGGGGGGGAGGCTAACGTAACCGCACCGTTATGAATAGCGCAGCTACGAGAGTTTGTCATTACGAATACGATTATGTAATTATGATCTTGAAAGAAGTCCCATAGTACGATTACCGCAGTAACACGTTGTTTCAGTAAACTTTGTTTCAGTAAAATTATTTCAGTAAACTTCGTTTCAGTAAACTTTGTTTCAGTAAAATTATTTCAGTAAACTTCGTTTCAGTAAACTTCTTTTCAGTAAAAAAAATAGTTAGAATGTATTGTAGCCTGCAAATGGAGCACTGCAAAACCATGGTGTGCTTGCAGATCCCGCGTAAGCGAATTACAACAAATTACGGCAAGAACAAAGGGACCCGCAAACAAGACAAAGCGAATCAAGCAAAGGCAAAAACGTAAAAGAGGAAAGCGATTGTGGCTCGGCCAACTACACAGAATGAAGGGATGACAAATTACGCCGTGAGATGGAACTGAATGCGGCACCACAGCTCGATCTTGGCTTCCGGAGTACGGTCGATAGCAGCGAGAGCGTTGTACTCGACGACCATGTTTCTGATCTGAGCGTCGCGGATGACGGTCTCGCGACGACGGCGATTTCGAGCAGGTTCGGACGGGTACACCGTCCAAGTCGAAAATCGTCCGTAAAGTTAAGCCGATTGGGATTGCTTCACTGACCGATCCGGCATTTGACGCGTTTGTTCCTCGACTTTAACAGCTTTTTACTGTTTTTTTACTGAATCGAAGTTTACTGAAACGAAGTTTACTGAATTTTTTACTGAAACGAAGTTTACTGAAATAATTTTACTGAAACGAAGTTTACTGAAACAACATGTAGCCATTACCGCCACGACTGGTACTTACCGTATTTTTCAAATAGAGCCCCAGGGGCTCTATTGTTCGTAAGGTCTCTGAGAGGGGGCTCTATTCGAGGTGGGGCTCTATTTAAGGCTGGGGCTCTAATTTTCGGACATCCGCCGCAAGGGCAAACGTTTGGCAACACGACCTGGCAATAACAAAAAATTCAATGAAATTCAGGTAATTTTTGTAAAAAAAAACGATAATAATGTCTTCAAAGATGGTATCGGCTTGATGTAGTGTGCCAGCATTACAAAGCGTAGTGGCCGTATCCATTTTTGGAAAGTGGCTTCCCGTGAAAGCTACGTCTGACCTCTTAGGATCACATAGTGACGATGGGGCTCAATTCGAGGTGGGGCTCTATTTAAGGGTGGGGCTGTATTTTTCGTAGGGCGGGGCTGAGGGGGCTCTATTCGAGGTGGGGCTCTATTCAAGGTGGGGCTCTAATCGAAACAAATGCGGTACTATCTTACTCGTTGCTATGCAACAAATCGCTGCGATGTTCAATACTGTCATGCCTGTTGGGACACGCGTAACACACGCTTCAGCAGAGTTTTTTCGAGATGACTGCATGACAATAATGGCTACAACGGTGCACGAATAAGACAATCATCAGAATTTTGCGATGGGCAGCTGCAATCGATGCAGTGCAGTCTCATAGGGGGCGTTTGCTCCAGAATTCGTGGGCGTTACGTGAATGACGTTGACCTTGTGCCGACGCCGAAAGCGCTTGAAATAGAACGCGACGTACGCGTTCCGCACCAGGTTGCTAAAAAGGAGTCACAGAATGTTTGATCAGAGCAAAACGATTTTTCCCTCCGCTCTGGACGACTATGCAGACCCGTTCACTGCAGGGATCTGGGAGGTCATATTCAAACCGAATTCCAGTTTGAAACGGTGGACAGTAAACCGAACGACTCGCATGAAGGCAAGCGTTTTTGGAACTTGCATTATATCTTACAATCTAGCGTACGCTCAGCAGAAGCCCAGGAAAGAAGCCAATCTTAATCCAAGAAGACAACGGGAGTTCCGAAATTTCCCAATCCGACTCCGAAGCTCGGTCCCATCACTGATGGGAACACCTACCTCATGACGAGCAGAATGAAAGAGCCGCTCAGAGCGAACATGTGGTGCGTCAGGGCGCCCACCATTAGTGCGCCCACTACGGATTGACGCCCAGAGAGAACGCCGTAGATCAGTCCACATCCTTGCAAGTCCCAAAGACAAGTGAGGTCGAGCGCCGGGTTCTCCTCGTATAGCTCAGCTTCGGGGACTAGTCCGAAGAACAACTCCGCGCTAGTCGGAGCGCGGTAAGCATGAAACGGGAACATCCAGTCGAAGAACCCGTACTCTCGAGTCGTGGACGCGACAAGGTCCCAACATTGTAAGAAAAACTGGGACGAGAGAAGTGCTTGAAGAACGAACATGACGAGAGTGTGCACTGAAAAAACACAATCATTATCACAGGTCACGAGCACACAGCGGGATAGTCGTAGGGTTAGCGGGTCGTGCCGAGTCGTTCTCCGTCTTCTCAGACGAGCCGTCATCATTCGTTCCGGGCCGGCACGGAACGGCGGAAGTGGGA
This sequence comes from Aphelenchus avenae, assembly GCA_020875895.1. Taxonomy (NCBI): domain Eukaryota; kingdom Metazoa; phylum Nematoda; class Chromadorea; order Rhabditida; family Aphelenchidae; genus Aphelenchus; species Aphelenchus avenae. The sequence goes on from JNEY01000211.1 coordinate 181,915, forward strand.
ATTGGCTCAGTTTTTCGCGACGAGCTGGAGAGCAAAAAAAGACTTTTCTTAACCAGAATTTTGGCGCTTCAAACGAAAATCTGAAAAAAATCAGTCGACAACGACGGACAATCTGTACTCAACCCATTGCAAGGGGCGGTACCGGGCCCACTGCACGCCAGCAGGCCGCCGGGGACCGGTTTTGGCTAGGGCCTGCTTCCAGGACTCGGAAATTTCCTAAATTTTGGAGATAACCACTGTTTACTCATGTAAATCGCCCTCTTAAAATAATCTGCCAACATGTAAATACCCATACACAAATCGACGTCCACGGGGTTACCGTACATTTTGGCAAATTCATTTTGGCATAGTACGTTTTGGCATAGTACGTTTTGGCATGGTACACCTTGGCATGGTACGTTTTGGCATGAAAAAACTTGGCATGAAACAACTTGGCATAGTACGTTTTGGCATGGGTACAACTTGGCATGAAACAACTTGGCATGAAACAACTTGGCATGAAACATCTTGGCATGGTACGTTTTGGCATGAAACAACTTGGCATGAAAAAACTTGGCATGAAACAACTTGGCATAAACATCAAATTGGCATAAGTATGCTTTGGCGCCTTACAGCATGGTTTTACGAGGCATTTATTCCACAAGGCGTGCGTCAAACACCTTGCTCGTTTCACTTTTGAAGTGGCTCAGCCTAAGCCTAAGCACCGAAGAAACAGCCCTGAGCCTAAGCCTCAGCCTAAGCACCTAAGAAACAGCCCTGAGCCTCAGCCTAAGCCTGAGCCTAAGCCTAAGCCTCAGCCTAAGCCTAAGCGTGCCGGCGCATCGCGCCGCGTATGGGTAGGTTACAAACTAAGCCGGGTGAGTAACATTACTAAGCCGGGTGGGTAAGATTACTAAGCCGGGCGGGTAACAATACTAAGCAGGGTGAGTAACATTACTAAGCCGAGTGGGTAACATCACTAAGCCGAGTGGGTAACATTACCTAGCCGGGTCTCACAAAGTGCGGCATTCCATAGATCTTATTGCACAATTTTTGATCCATGCCAAGATTTTGTCATGCCAAAAAGTACTCATGCCAAAACGTACCATGCCAAGTTTTTTCATGCCAAAAAGTACTCATGCCAAAACGTACCATGCCAAGTTGTTTCATGCCAAGTTTTTCATGCCAAAACGTACTATGCCAAAACGTACTATGCCAAGTTGTTTCTGCCAAAATGTACGTCTTCCGTCCACGGGTTCATAACACTACATTTAGGCCTCGCCCTCCGTCCTACTTCGCATGTTTATCCTTGGCATGTCCTACTTCGCATGCTCCCCTTTGCTAGCTTGTGCCTTACATGCCAATGCTTGTCATGAGCCGACCTAAAGTGCTGATGGTCGAATGCACATGCCTAGCATGCCTTATGGTTCCGTGCTGGAGCCCCCCTTCCGCACGAAACGGAAGTCGGCACGAGGGGAGTGATTCCGCTAACCCCAGATTATCGTCTACGCGCGTGTAATGTCATTACGCCGCCCCGTACCGATACCATAAGGCAGTAATGCGTCGTGCAATGTGCTGAGTCAGTCGATGCGGCGGCGAATGCATAACTTCAGGCAGTGATTGCACTTACCGAACAGTCGCAGCTCCAGACCCATATTTTGCAGCTTTCTGCCTCTGCGGAGTAAAACTATGATTACAACGGTGCATAGGTTGAGAACAAAGCTTCCGATACAACAAACGCAGAAGCACAGCGTAGTCAGGACGTAAGTTAACGCATACGAGATCTGCGCACTCTGCAAACGCACTGAATAGGTGTTTAGGGAGCGTCCAGAAAATACGTGAACCTAACATAGGAGGACGTCCAGGAGTCACTATTCTGGCGAGTTTCCCCAAAAAAAAATCCAACCTCCATTTTTCGAGTAATTTCGGATTTCGAGTTTGAATTTCGAATGTTTTCATTTCGATTGCGGAAATTTTGGAAAAGAATTTGTTACACTTCTGGTGAAGAAGTCCTGGACGTCGGGCGGAACATAAGCTTACAAAGACCGACGCAGTCAAAGGGATTGCAGTGCCTAAATCGTGCTCGTTGGCGCACAGGTGATACGGGTCGTCTTCTCGCCTCATCCCCACCATACATCGCGGTCTGATGATCCAAAACCAAATGTGGCCACTCGCCGCGGTCAGCGCCGACATGCCGGCAGCGATGAGCGCAATCGTGGCGAGGACCCGACGCCGCCAAAGCTCCGACTGCTTCAGCGGGAAGGCGAACGCCGTAAAGCGATTTGCGGCGATCGTCAGATGGCACAGTGACTGAGCTGTAGTGCCCAGAGGAATCACGACATCGGTAACGTATTGCAGCGGAAAGATATACGGGACATACCAGTGGGCTGTGACAAATTCGGTGTTGTAATATTTCACTCTTCTCTGAAAAAGTTATTCTGGAAAGGCAACGCATTGTTACGCTGATGTATGTTAACGAAAGCGACAGCAAGGTAAAATAAGGTAAGGGGAGGGACCCTTTGGTGAGGATGTCTTCGACCCACGCAGATGCCGGCTGACTCCAAAGAAGGCAGAAATGCTTCTTTTCTTCAACCGAAACCTACCCATTATCGGCTGTAAATGCTAGCTACGTGCTAGCTATTACCCATAGGAACATAGTTCCCTTACTTATTGTTGTAAACAACACAAAAATTTGGACGTACAGGCGAATTTCTGAGTGCACTACGGCTACGGCTACGGGCCGTAAAGTGCATTACGATACGGGCAGGGGGGGGGGGGTCCGGTACGGATACGGCTCCGGTAAGGGTGGTCAATGTCGATCTCCAGTTCTAAGTCATGGCCAGGCCGGGTTACAGCCCTCAGCCCGGCCCGACCTGGATAAAAAAAAGCCAAATGCTGGTCCCTAGCTGTGTTTGAAATTGCACGTGTTTGGATCTTCTTCAGATCCTAGCTACTTCAGTTGCCTTAAGGTCTTTCTCGCAAAGGGCTTGATTGTAGTCTTTAAAATGATCGCATTCCTTTGTCATGATTGTTTTAGTTAGTGAAAACGGGAGGAAATAGCTGATGCATATTTTGCTTCCATGAAGTGCTTTGGTACCGCACTAAAAGCGAACGTGTACTGCTAGGCGCCACGACCCAAAAAGTTACAGAATTCAGAAATCGCGGGATAAAATTGTACCCGGAAAGAATCAAGCCGACCTTTACCTGCAAAAACAGCAATACGAAAGAGAACGATAGTGCTAAGTTAACTGTGCCAAGATTGTAGCGTGGGTTTCGACCCCTCCCTCGCTGCCCTCCGGAACCTCCCGCGAAGAGCGAGGTTTTCCGGAAGGGAGGTCGAGGGGAGAGTGACAGAGCGAGTTTTTTTTCTGCGGCACGGAGGCTGGCTGAGAGGCTGAGGGCGAAGGCTCACGGCGCAGGACTACTCAACATGCGTATGAACATTAAGTTACAAAGGCTTAGGGTACGCGAAATTACGATAGACGCCTCAATGTTCGTTTTTCACCCATTAAAATCATTCAGAACATTCTCAAACTGGCGCAGTTTTTTCATTCGTTTTGCGCTTCGCTCGGGCGAGCTCTGAGGGGAAGGCGAGATTTTCTTGGACAAAGGGACAAACGTGAGCCTATGGGAGAATGGCAATTCGTCTTTTGGGACGGAGGGCACGGGCAAGTTTTTTTCAAAATCCGGATACCTCGGTTGTACCTTAGGACGCCAGCACAATTCTATCGCATAAAGAAGTGTCGTTGTAAGCGGAGCTCTCCTTATCGCAATGCCTAATTAAGTTTGGTGGTTACACAGGCGCCAGCGTACCCGATGGGCGTAACTGCGTTATGCAGGCGGCGGCTTTTAGTTACATTCTCGGCACATTCACAAAGGCAACGTGCGTATGCTCTTTGTGGACTCTATAGCATACGGCTCTTGGCACAGGTAGCAACAATTATGGTCGTAAATCATAGGCAAAAACACCCAAAATGCCCTATAAATCTAGCAGTTACGCGTAGACGCGGCCCACACGATTCTGTCCTGTTATCTCTACCGACTGCAGAAGAAGGCAGCGGAGGACCTTAAATCTGTCTCTGTTCGAGTGAGGTTTGACGCTACAATGCGGTTTTACCTCGTTAACCTTATCAGGACAGGCGTCAATGTAGCGCATGGGCGTAAAGTCGTTACATTCTCCGTCAAAGCCCTCCCGGGGCCGACACAGTCATGTTGATTAATGCCGTCTGCTTCCAGACAGACTAGCGGCAAACACCACTTGATTGGATAACGGTGGCTACTGATGGTAGTTGTTCCACAAAATGCCACGATGTTCTCCTCGAGCTAAGCAGTGATGACGACAGCATAGCGCAAAAGAATGCATAGGGCGGCCAACTCCTTCGCGCACGTTGACTAGAACAAAATGGTCTTTTGTGTGGCGAGTAAATAATCGGAATGGACAGTTAGCCGGTCAAATCAATCGATGTGCGCTCACTGGCAGAACCCGCAGGTCTTGGTGCAGTTCTTCTGCACGTACTTGAAGTACCCAGCCGCCGTGCAGGCTTCAAACGTCTTTAGCAAAGCGCACTTCCACGAGGCGACTTTGTATTCTGACTTCGAGCCGGCTCCGGCAACGTCTCATTATCGCTGGACAGCGATCACTCACAGACCGAAGGACGCTTCACGACCCAGCAGGGCCGCGGGTACCGGTGGCCTCAGTCTCTCTGCAGGGATGCCTGCGGCCTATTTCAGTGGATTGGGATTTTTAACAGGATATTGGATATTTAATTTATAATTTCCAAATCCTTTTGCAGTATCCTGCAGGGTATTCCGGTTGCAATGTAAAGTTGGCCGTTTTTGATGCGGTTTTCGAGCCATGTAAAAAAGTTATGTATGTTCTACTGCGGTACACATTTTTTCATATAATCCCTCCACGGGAAATGCATTTTTACGAAGGGGAAGAACTAAAATCAACTTCTTAGTCATTCTGGCATCCGGCAGAAACTCTTTGGCTTAATTTTTTTCGGTAAATTCATGGTGGACCAGCTGCCTACGATCATTGCCAGAGGCAAACGACATTTCAGAAATTATTTCATATACCTAAATGCCCCTCTAAATTATCGACGATAAAAATTTTTTCAACTCTAACTCGCGTGCGGCTTTTGACTTTCGAATTTTCGGACGGTTAAAAGCGGGAAAACTTAAATGGCTTGAGATATTGCATGCAAAAATGCAGTAAACATTATCCACGCGTAGAGCGACCACAAGCGCCACTACGCGTAGACGGTACGCTGAGTAACTCCGTCTTGGCTGAATTTTCTTTCTAAGTCGTTGGGTGTTCTTCTTTGATCTTCGGGTCAGCTTTCTTCATCAGGAATTTCTTGCTGCTTGGTGGCTAGTCGGCCATTCCCATAGTCGTTGACCACGAAACACGTATGCTACTACAACACACAGCTCTATAAACTTCGTAATCGAGACAGTGTGCGTTTAAGGGGTCCAAACGTAGTTTTTCTGGGAAAGGACTAGACGGGAGCCAAGTTTTCGCGATGTTCGATGAATGACCGCTTGGAGCATTAGCGAGTGCGATTTTTCCGGCCTCTGGTACGTTTAATGAATGTTTCCCACGCAAGAGAACACTCGCGACGCTAATATAGAGCCTTTGAATTTCTGGGCCTTACAATCAGTAGCGTCATATTCATTCTACATTTTCATCACTCTTTCTCCGCTAAGCATGGACGTCATCAAAGCGTGCACCTGTGGCGTCTGTCTGGAGCTCTTCACGGACCCACGCATGCTGCCATGCGGCCATACCTACTGCCAGAAGTGCATCGAACCCCTCCTCGAAGGAGCGAAGCAGAAGAGCGCCCTCTGCCCGGAATGTCGCAGCAAGAACAAGCAGCCGGCGAAGGGCTTCCCCGTCAACTACGGCATGCTCAGTAAGTACAGTATCGGCTGGCTAGAAGCGGGAGAAATATGTGCATGCTGATTGCATCGCAAGGCACCTTCAGACAAAGTGGACGAAGTTTTGATTGTTTGCCAAGGTTACGTAGACATGGGCTTGACCGCATGCTGAGCTTAGGTGACGTTACTCAGCGGGTTCCGCGGCTTGTGCCCTAGGCACCTCTACTAGGTTCAGAGGCCCACCACTTAGGTGTTTGTCTCCGACTGTATGTCATTGTGTATGTTGTGTTTGTATAAAGCTCTACAAAAAAAACAGACAGACAGAAAAGTGATCTGTACGCAACGAAGCCATGGCTACTGTCGGTGGTATTTAAGCCTGAATTCGCGTTGTTCCCCCAGGGCTTGTTTGTTTTTCTCGTACCTCTTGTAGTAGGCGATTGAAAACACAAAAAAATTTCCGAATTTTAACCAAGAGCAGAAGGGTACCGCCCAGTTTCTTTTTCATGACATGCGCAGGGAACAGCCTAAGCCTAGGCGTTTACCAGGGATGTATCGAAACTGATTTCGAAGGTCGCAAATTTGACTTTTGCGAAAAGCGCCAAAGGGGGGACCAAAGGAAAAGGAGGAAATTGGCCAAAAATGCCAATTTCGATTTCGAATTTCGAACTTTCTGTGATTTCGATACACCCCTGGCGTTTACTAGTGGCAGGCAGCGTGTTCCGTGCCAGTTTTCAAGACGCGGATGCATTTTAGGCATGGTTGGCACAGTCGAAGCATCGGCGGGCACTCGCAGCATTGGCACTTGTAACAGCTGCGCAAAGAGCGCGTCCATGACCGACATGTACAGCTGTACGACGTGCAAGGAGAATTCTGCGACTGCGGCTAATGCGGTAAGGTCTCACACGATTTCTGAACGTCATTCTTTTAATTTTTTGACTCTTTTTCTCCTTTTTCTTAGAACTCCGCATCACGCCGAAAATGAATCGAATATGATTTCAAAAACCTTATTTAATATCTAAAATAAACAATTTATTTATTGAGATACGTGTAGCAACACGTGACAGCAAAAGCAAATAAAACGTCAATAACTCGAACACTAGGCACAAGAAAAACGTCAAGAAAGGTGGAACACTAGGCACGGGAAGCACAAGAACTGAAATACTAGGCGAGGAGGAAGTCATTTGACGTGAAACGTAGCAAAGCGACTAAGGTCAGCGGAAAGAAGAGCCTGTCTAAAACCTGAAATTGAGTTAATGGTAACAAATTGAGTTAATGGTAACAAAGGAAAAAACTACGAAAAATTCGAATATTGCGTTCAGCTTCACTTTCATAAATAATCCTGTAAAACATGGAGATTTCTAGGATTTCCTCGTCTGCGGTAGGTGCATCGCCAAGACGCATAAGGGCCACGATTACCAGGAACTGGACATCTTGTCGAAGAAGGACATCGACAAGGCTCTGCAGGAGGTTCAGTCCTGCCGCGAAGCTTGCGGCGCAAAAATGACGGTTTTCCACGACAACAAAGTGGACCTTGTGGCGGCGGTTGGGCACTTTGAGGATGTGAGTTTTTTCCGCCGTATAGCGCGTACTGAAGTTTTCTTCCATACTTTCATCCAAAAAAGCATATTTTCCAGCTACTCGTCAAGCGCAAGGATGCACTGGCCACGATCGTGGACGACCTGAATTGTGGCAACGCGCTCACGAAGCCCCAGCTGGTGGAGAAAGCGGAGGAGTCCGAGAAGATCAAGAAGGAACTTCAAGAGGTCTGTACTCTATTATTTACGTAGCGGTTAGCGCTTCAAAAAAGAAGCCTCTCGTAAAGTCTAATATACTAAAAAGCTTTTGTGGAACAAAAATTAGGGGGCACCTGAGTAAAACTATTCCTCGGAGAATGAGACAGAAACGCACCTAGTAAGGGACGATGACTTGTTCTGCCCGGACCACCATACAGCACGTAGCAAGTTGGCGCCTAAACCGGTTCTTCGAATGATGCAACGTGAACTTGGTTTTGCAAGGCTTGAATCTGAACCCAAAGACCACCCGGTTAGAACGCAGTATCCCCGACCCACTATCAGTTCAGCCCCTCCCCCCAATCCGACCTTTGCGGAGCTCAGTTTTCTCGTTACCTGAGTTCTAAAAATAAACGGCCTAAGCCTAAGAGTTCACACTTTTTGGTCCTAAAGCTGAATATGCAACAATATAGGGGAATTTTGCATCTAACAAGGGTTGTTTTAATGAAAGGCGATAGGGAAGTGCACTGGTACCGATCATAATGCCTGAATCTTCTATGCGGTGTCCGTCTCGGATCTAGGGATTTTGATTAGATCTTGGCCTTGCAGAAAATCGCTGACTAATTTCAGGGCAAGTTCGCAGAAGCCAGTGCTGCAATCGACGAGTGCTATCGCAAGCTAAGGCAGATCTCATCTCCACCGCAAGCGAACACTGGGGCACCGGACGCCGACGCTTCGGTTCTCGTCGTCGAGAATTCTTCGGACGACTCGGCTCCTCCTCCAGCACGTCGCCGTCGAGTCCTGACACCGGCCAGGCGTGGAATCACTCGGATGGCTCCAAATCTGCTAGCTCTTCGCCGATACGAGCGTCTTCCGCAGGCATCCACTAGCGGTACGGGCCAGGGGCATCCGACGGCTACCGCAGCGCAGATCCCCGAAGCTTCCGTGGTCACTGTGGAGGATGACGAGGCCGCCACCACTTCGCCGTCGCGCCGTCGTCGCACTACGCGACAGTCGATCTCCGGCATGTTTTGATCGTCCTCAGCTGTAATAGCGTCGACACACCTTTTCACTAACCAGTTTGTTATCGTTCGCTACCACGACTTTTTTCGAACCGTTCGTCAAATAAATATTCCTGTTAAGATTCAACTATGAAAGTTTACGCTCAACCTTTGTAGGGCGTAATTGCAAAAAAGTGCGCCCTTGCATCGCTATAACCTATACTTAGACGCGGACCCCCCCCCC
>JNEY01000212.1:11350-76014 GCA_020875895.1 Aphelenchus avenae
TGCGGTCCGGACCACAGCACGCCATTGCGGCCCGGACCACACCATGCGGTCCTGACCCCAGCATGCCACTGCGGTCCGGACCACAGCACGCCATTGCGGTCCGGACCAAAGCATGTCATTGCGGTTAGGACCACAGCACACCATTGCGGTCCTAACCACAGCACACCTTTGCGGTCCGGACCACAGCATGCCACTGCGGTCCTGACCACAGCATGACATTGCGGTCCTGACCACAGCATAACATTGCGGTCCTGACCTCAGCTTGCCACTGCGGTCCGGACCACAGTACGCCATTGCGGTCTGGACCACAGCATGCCATTGCGGTCCTAACCACAGCATGCCACTGCGGTCCGGACCACAGCATGTCATTGCGGTCCACGTCCACACATGCCAGTGCAGTCCTGTCCAAACTTATTGACCGGCGTCCGAGGGATCATCAGGTTTTAGGAAAATGCTTGTTCTGCTCTGCTACCGCATCTTCTGCTTACGTTGTATGCGAGCTCGCAAATGGTTGGCTTCCGAGCAACATGGTGTGGTCCGTTTAACTCGGCGACGCTATGTGGTCAGACCGTAAAACACAGTCTGTCCGCAAGAATGTTCATGTCCAAATATCGCAATATAAGTGTGAGAGGCAAATTGTATTTCATGAAAATTCCTTGCTCGTAAGAACATAGCGATTAACGGCTCCCAACAACGTAACAAATAGTTCAACAACAGTAACAACTTCTATGTCACCTCTGGGTGCTATACATTCTTCGGGTTAAAGTAAACGAGGTACACGATGATTGAGGGCGAGGTTGTTTAGTGGCGCTCATCCGACTCCGAGTTCCTCGGCGGCGCGTAGTCGCTGGCGCGAAGGTAGCGCGGGTTCGTGTCCATGAAGTGCTCGAACGGGTCGATCTCCGGCGGCGCGCGGCGGGCGCCACTGAAATTCGCAATTTACGCGATAATGGACAATACTGGACTACAACACTCTAAGCGCTTAATGGAAGAGCAGAAAGTTTCTACAGAACTCGGTGGAGAACGCTAACGAGCATTATTATTTTTTTTATAAAATAGAGGAAGATTTAATTAATTAAATTTAATTAAATTTATAAATTTTATAATTTTTATTTTAAGTAGAGGAAGAGAGAGAGGAGTGGGATTATTTTTGACAACGATCCCATCAGCATAGACCTTACCCATGGAACGGTTGTCCACCACCGCCGCCACGCCCTCCGCGAAAGTGACCACCGCGTGGCGGACCGCACGGCGCGCCGAACCGATTCCGGTCGCCTCCGAAGCCACCGCGTCCGCCTCTGAATCCACCGCGGCCGCCGCCTCTGCCTCCGCCACGGTGGAAGGACGGACCTCCCCGGAACGGTGGCCCATGTCCACGGTTGGCGACAGGGCCAACGCTGCCACCACCGAAGTGCTGGCGTTTCTAAATTCGTGGGGTTATTGGTGGGAAGGTGAGCGGTATCCTTACATCGCTCATTCTCTGCTTGTACTCTTCACGTCGAGCGGTCTGCAGGTCTTGCGCCTCGCTCTCGCTGAGCGTCGGCAGCTCCGTGAAGTCGTTGTCGAGGGTGACGATGAACTCCGGATGGCCGATGACGAAACGGTTGCGAAAGTTTTCCAGGATGGTCTTCGTCTTGTCGATTATGTAGTACCTGTAACAGGGCAATTAGATAAGGGAGATTGACTGGCAATCCCTGTAGAGCTTGTGGATAACGGTCGCCAGTTTAATGGGTTTGCACCTTACCTCTCATTAGGTCCAACCGGTACGCGCATGTACATTGCGACATGCTCCATGCCGGCCTCGATGAACGGCGCCATTTTGTCCGCGTCCAAGTCTCCTCGAGAAATGACCGGTCCGTAGATCTTCGGACGGACGAACTGTCGGAGAAGCGTATTCACCGTAAGCGACTCCGGGATGTTCTTCACCGTGTACGAGTGCTCCTCAACTGCTTCAGCGTCGCGCTCCTCCTGAGCAGTGGGCTCCTGCTTGATTTCGATGCTGGACTCCATCGGCTCCATTGGCGCTGCAGAAGCAGCGTCATCTTGCTGGTTCGTTGCCGCTTCCTGCTGACCGTCGGTCGCATCTTCGTCGTCCGACTGAGCGATCCGCAGCTCGGACTCGCCCGCTTCCGAATCCAACTCTCCGTCTTCGCGGCTCTCCGAGTCCTGGCCCTGTAGCGCTGGCGCAGCATTTGGAGTTGTGATCCTTGTACCTGCGTGGCGCATGAACTTCATTCGGATGGTCCAGTAGACGGTGTCGGAAAACTGCTCGTGGCGAGATCCGTCGGCTTCTGAACGGTACAGTTACTGTATGCTTTGACGGGGTGCTGCTGAAGTTTGTGCAATTACTGTAATTTTCGCGATAATAAAGCTACAGTAAACAGTTCTTTTTTTTGCTTAGAAGCACTTGATTGCGAACTGAAAACAGGCGGGGCTAATTTTACAGTAAGTAGTTTGTCCTCAAACAGTTAAGTACTGTAACTTCGGCTTGAAGAAAGGATTACTGTACTTTTAGGCCGGATTCACAATGAACAAACCAAACCGGTTGGGAGCGGTTGGGTGGTTGGGAGAGCTGTTCGGAATGACCAAACCATGCCCAACCAAGTGGTTGGGCAGGGTTGGGCATGGTTTGGCCTAACCTGGTTGGGAAACCGAAACCAAAAACAGCTCCCAACCTGGTTGGGGAACCAGGTTGGACCCAACTTGGTTGTACAACCTCCATTTTGAACAGACACCCAACCATGGGGTACCAACCAGTTGGGATGCGGTTGCCCAACCGTCCCAACCAAATTCAAAAATTTTGAATTTTCTGTAGGTTGGGAGGTCATTTTTTTGGCGACCACAAACAAGTCGCCCACGAAAATACATTCACTTTGTAGGAAAGTCTCTTGCGATTCGAATGGTGTCAATTTTGCGTACGCATCTCAACATTTTGGTAATCTTCAGCCCCGATTTTCCAAAGTGCCCATTTTTGCAGCTGAAACCGCACGTATCAGCGGCCGGTTGGTACGCGGACGTCCTCCAACCACGTCCAACCAAGTTGGCCAACCATAGGTTTGGTTGGGTTGGGTACCCAACAGGGATGGGCGGAATTTTTTCGACGACCGGGACCGGGACCGGGACCGGGACCAAAACCACCGGGACCACCGGGACCGGGACCGGGACCGGGACCGGGACCGGGACGTCAGCTAATTTTCGCCTCAAACCCCTTGCGGCCAGGGGTGGAGGGGGGGGGCAGGGGGTCGGACCCCATCCTTACATTTGCTTGCAGGGGAGGAGGGTGGAGCCATGCTTACGTAAGCAATGCTAGACAAAATGGCTCGCCGCTAGGCGCCGCTCAGACGAAATTTTGACCATATTGCTAAAATTTTCTCCTAAAATTCGGGTGGGGTCGTCTGCGGCGGGCTGTTTTGGGCTAAACTTTAAACCATTTCTGACCACTTTTATCCATTGTTCTGCCAAAACATCGTTGCAACCGACTGAGGCGGGCCATTATTCACAGAATTGTTGATATATTTTGTGAGATGGTCAGACTTAATTATCTCGGCATAAGTTTTTTAAGAAAACAGCGACGATGCTTTCCGTTTCTTCAAAGATATTTGCGAAAATTTCGGACAGACGTGGTCGACATATGACCACATTGCCGCGGAATTTAGCCCGCCGCAGGCGATTCCAGCGAAAATTTGACCAAAATTTGACGATTTCGACTTAAAACTTCGTCCGGGCGCTGCCCGTGGCAGATGGTCAAAAAGTCGAAATGGGGGGAATTTTTTCGATGACCGGGACCGGGACCGGGACCGGGACCAAAAACACCGGGACCACCGGGACCGGGACCGGGACCGGGACCCGCCCATCCCTGGTACCCAACCAAACCATTTTCGCCAAAAATCATTGTGTACAGGCATGCCTAAAATGGTTGACCCAACAGGTTTGGCACCCAACCAAACCTCGGAAAAGTTTGGTCGTTGCGAATAGGAAAAAAGTTTGGTTGGGACAAGTTTTGTGCTGGTTTGGAGGTTGGTCCCAACCGGTTTGGTTTGTTCATTGTGAATCCGGCCTTAGCGGTAACAATGCCACAGTAAGCAGTTCTTTTTGGTGAGAAGTACTTGATCGTTTAGTAAAACGGCGAGGCTAATTTACAGTAGACGCCCTCAAACAATTAAGTAAGCAAAGTCATTTCGCTTGAGAAACCTCTGACTTTGTTTGCGAGCTAAATTTTCCGTCTACGCACCACCCTTAGCTACCTTCTTCTACGTAGATGCTGACTAAAATTCCGTGCATCTTGGGATCGTTACGACCATGTGTCTGCCACCGGTGCCACCTCCTGCGGCATTTCCTTTGGCCACAAGCGGCGTCATGGTTAGGCAAGCGGGCATGTTCTGGCGTTGAGCCCGGAAGTTTAAAGGCGCAATGCGCAGGAAGCGGACAAATGGTTGTCTAATTCCTTACCTTCTCGGCTATTGACGGTGAGCCACACTCGTCGGCGGTGGCAGTTCTGCAGGAGATATTTCTCCGTTGGCGTCAGGTTCGAGAACTCATTGGAGTTCGATGGTTGCGCCACATGCGCGTTTGGAGGTGCAGTCTGTGGCGCTGATGCGGTGACAGACGGCGATCCAGATGCCGCGCCATTCTCTTGCTTAATCGGAGAGCTGACCGCTTGTTGCTTCTGAGGTACGAAGGAAGCCGGTTGAGGTAGGCTCGGTGGCACGCTGGTGGCCGGCTTGCTGTCGTAGACTTTGCTCTGCACGGCGTGCAGGAACTCCTGGTCCTTGACGGAGGTGGTTTCGTTGAACTGCGAAAACTTTTGCACCGGGACGAATGGAGGCCGAATGCCGTCGCACTAAAAGAAATGCTTGTTACATGATTTCACTGTGGAAGGAGGATCAAGGCGCGAATCCGCAAGGAAGGATGCTTGTGGACGGTCTGGTGGACAGCGATAGAATACTGACTGATTGGCCATTTTTCGACGTGATTGGTCAATGAGCAGGCACCTATGGTGGGCAATTAGTCTTCCATGTTCCTAGGGTTCCGAAAATCGGTAATTGGTCATTTTGACGATATTTACGCGGATAAAGGAGGTTTTTCACGGTGAAATCTTTGCGGCCATTGGCCGAGGCCATATCTAAGTAGAGATTAGTATTTGGCTAGTAGTGGCCTGGGAGCAGTTTACTTTAAGTAAGAAGAGGAGGACCTGAGGAGAAATGGAGCCAACTTACATTTCTCTCCGTTTTATGCTGTGCGGAACACGTGAGTGAGCAAGTGCGCAGCTCGCATTTCGGGCATGTGTACTTCGAAGCCTCCACATGGCACTGTCCGCACGCGATCCTCGGCTTCTTTGAACTCGGCGGCGAATCCTCTTCCCGATCCTGGACGTGTAGAGATTCTGTCATTGCTTGGAACTAAATATGGAAAGTCAAATTGGTTCCACCTTGGAAGCGAACAACAGTTGCAAGCACGAAAAGCGAACTGCAGTTTCTATGCTGTGTATTTGGCCACGGCATTCCGAAACTAGAGCTCTTATTAACGCTTTATGTAATGGACAATATGGAAATACACCGAAAGCTCCCAGACTTTGCTCCGCAAAGAATGTGGTCGTGCGGAGCAAAAAAAACTTGGCGTCGGTCCAAGCACCGTAGTCGCTCTCCGCACGTAGGTCGCCAATCACGGGGCTTTGGCGCAGCGCTGCAAACTTTCGCGTCGGATGCGAGGACGCATTATGCTATGATGGCGACGTTAGTACACAAGCGACTGACTACGTGTAATTTCGGCTTGCCGGTTTATTTAATTAAATCTGGCAATGGAACCGTTTCGACATTTGCAACAACTAGGCCGTAGGCACTATTATGGATTGCAACCGTCCACGCTTAACTGCACTGGACAAATGGTTGCCGAGCGCTCCATTTTCTCATACTTCGCTTCCCTGTTTCCCCAGCAGGAACTTTAGTTTCCAAGTCATAAGTTCGACATTAAAGTATAGTTTGGAAATTACTCAAAACTAAAGCTAGTTTGTACGGTTCAGAGTATTCATTGTACAGAGAACGGTCGTCTCTATGTCAAAAGAAGCCCACTGCGTGCTCACATACTTTTCTTTGCGCGTCCACTTGCCCTCCGTGTCCTCTATGCCCTCCACTTTTAATGGTTTAAATTTCAGGAAAATCTCAGTGTCAATGAGCGTCTTGAGAGTCGTGCTGTTGCTCCTCGTCGTGCAGCAGACCGTTGCGCTGCGGTTCTACGTGGAGTCCAACGGGAAGAAGTGCCTGAAGGAGGAGATCCACCGCAATGTTGTATTGACTGGCGAGTACGAGTTCTCAGAGGCCATCGGACACACTGCCAGCGTACATGTAAGCTTTTGGCTTAAGCTTATAGTGCTCGGTAGTGGCGGCACAACCTTTCTGGTGGAGCAGTGCTCAAGCTTCCCGATTGAGTCGTGCTTAACCTTCCCGGTGGAGCAGAGCTCAAGCTTCCCGAATGAGTAGTGCCTAACCTTACCGGTGGAGCACAGCTCAAGCTTCCCGGTTAATCACGGCTCAATCTTTCTGATGGAACAGTGATTAACCATTCCAGAACTCGGAAGCTTGTGAGGAGTGCACAACTTCCCTTGACGAGCATACTAAGCTTCCCCATTTAGGTCACTGACACGCGCGGACACACCCTCTACAAGCGAGAGAACTTCCCGGAGACGAAGGGAAAATTCGCGTTCACTGCCGACGAGTACGATATCTTCGAAATCTGCATTAGCGCCCATGGCCCAGCAAGTACGCTTAACCCTTCTACGTCACACTCACTAAGACGATTGGGTTTAGACCAGCAGAAGATCAACCGTGAGGTGTCACTGGTGCTGAAGCACGGCGTGGAGGCGAAGAACTACGAGGACCTCGCGAAGGCGGAGAAGCTCAAGCCACTTGAGGTGGAGCTGCGCCGGCTGGAGGACCTCTCCGACTCCATTGTCCAGGACTTCGCTTACATGCGCCAGCGAGAGGAAGAAATGCGCAGCACTAACGGTAGGCATGGATGATGACTGAGCTCGGTTAATGGGCGATATCGGACGATGGGCAAGCTCGGATGATAGCGGATGGCTTACCGAATATGCCAGCTCGGGTAGCGAGCAAGCTCAAAATTCTAGGGATCTCAGAAATATCCGATGAGCGTGTTCGGCTAATAAGTATGCTCGGATATCAGTTGACCGAGGGCTGATGATAAAGCAGCTCGGATACGAGCAACGTACAATCGCTCGTTTTGCTCCATTACCTACATTCGTCCCTTTAGAATCGACGAACGCCCGCGTGCTCTACCTGAGCGTCTTCTCCATGTTGTGCCTTCTCGGACTCGCCACGTGGCAAGTGCTCTACCTCCGACGCTACTTCAAGGCCAAGAAACTCATCGAATAGCAGCGTTGCCGGTTCCCTCCTGTGCTGCAGCCAGTCCACCTAAGATCTTTCGCTGTGGCTGCTCATCGCTCTGTCGGTCTTCCTTTAATTTATCGTTCACTGTGTCGTTTACCTAATTCGTCCACTTTTGGTTCCTGGGTACATGTAGACGTAGATTGTTTTGCGGAGTGCGGATAAAACTAAAGAGAATTTGCAATTCATTCGAAAACGCCAATGCTTTTGACCTCCGATCCGCATCCGCCGTATTCCGATCCGATTTGTCTCGCGAATGATCACTCGTTTTTCTTGTTGTTGTCGAGTAAAATTCTAAGCGACAGTGGAGTAATGTGCGCATCCTGGTTGAGATGCAATAAATATCGACGTTATCGAATAAACGCGTATTTCGCCGGAATCTTAGTGCGTCTACGAGAATGAACGGTTCATCACCCGGTGCGGCGGTGGGCGATATCGAGAGCCCACTCAAATGCAGCACGTGCAACATGGTCAGTTCAGGCGTGGAATCTAACGAGTGCAGCTAACAGTTTCTCACCTGTGTACTTGAACAATTTGCAAAATACACCAGTGTGCAAAATACAAAATTACTTGCTTTCCTAACTTGGTCTAGCAAAAATTCTTTCCGGGATAAGCACGCTCCTTTCCATATGGAAAAGCTCGCATTTCCCTCTGAGTTTATGAATGTATTTTGACGGTGCAATTCAGGAAATGCGCGAACCAGTGCGTCTACCGTGCCAGCACAGCTTCTGCAAGGCGTGCGTTACCGACAAGAACTGCACCATATGTGGACGCACAATCGAATGTGAGCTAGTGGAGGACCGCGTGCTGAGCTACCTCATCGACAGTTCTCGGGAAGTCACGGAGGTCTGCGCGAACTGCGACCAGGTGCGTAATGGACGGTGCTCCGACCAGGACCTGTCCAACAGTAACAGTGTCAACAAACCACATTTGCCGCCGAGAGGAGCAAACGTATACGCTTTTGTTTAGACCTCGCAGCCGATGTTCTTCTGCGATACATGCCAACAGCCGCTATGCACTCCTTGTCGCACTTCCACTCACCAGGTACATATACTATTGCCAAAACTTCCATCTCTTTTTTGTTCCAGGCCAAAATATTCCTGGCGCACCACATTGTGCCACTGGACGAGCGGGGCAAGATGCGTGGAAACGTCATCTGTCAATTGCACAATGAGCCGTACATTCTGTTCTGCCTGGAGGCCAAGAAGCTAATGTGCATCGAGTGTTTCAACACTTCCTCACTGGAGCGGCGGTAAGGACCTGAAAATGCGAAGAAAATGCAAGTAGCATTTGCAGGAACAATTTCGTGAACATCGATGAGGCGCACAAGATTTGCAGTGAGAAGCTCGAGAAGGCGACCCTCAAGCTCCGAGCTTTCCACTCCGAAATGAAGGAGCACATCGAGGTGTGCAAGCGACTGATATCCGAGCTCGACGAGAACAGCCGGGCTTCAGCAGCGGAGTAAGTGGCTAACTAGCAAGCGGACAAAGAAACGTTAGTGGACAACGATGGTACTGGGAAAAATCTGAACGTGGAAACGTAGGACATATGTGTGCGCATGCTGTCTACATAAAAACTGCGTGTGAGTGCTAGGTACCAGTGGTGGATTGCGGACTTTATTGTAGTTGATACCCAATTTTACAGTACATTCTACTGTAACGCAATTGAGTTACGTTACAGTAATCGGTAAACTTAGGTATCTAAATGTACAGTACTGTAAACGTTCAAGACGCAAATGTACTGCAAATAGTTCTACAATTCTTTGACAGTATAACAAACAGGGGAATACAGTAACGCCTATGCCGACCGGTTACAGCGACGTGCCTCTACACTTACAGTAACTTAATTTTTTCAGCGTGGAAGATAAGCACAACCGGTTGATCCAGCAGCTGGACGACATCAAGGAGCGGTTGCTCAGTCGTATCAGCGAGGACAAGCAGGAGCGCGAGCGTTCACTGAAACAACAGCTGGACACTGTGCTTCACTTGGAGGTAAGTAGCTGGATCCGACCTCACGCTCATTCGTCCGGACCTCACCGCGCCATATTCCGACAAAGGAAATGCCACAGGTGATGGCATCGGTGGCATGTTGGCCCTATCTTTAAATACGTGCTGGTCCAAGTGTGGAAGACATCTTGGCTGAATTTCGGAAAGCCATGTATTTCCGAGCACTAAAGACATATTGGTCCTGAATCTGGCTACACCTATGGGAGCACTATTTTTTCTCCTTTCAGGGTCCGATTCGTCTCTCCCTGCTCAGCGCGTCCGTATTCTGCTCCTACGCATCGAAGATCGACCTCCTTCACTGCCACTCCGACATCTGGAAGGGCATTCAGGTTCGTAAATCCATACTGGCTTCCATCACGGGGCTACTTTAGGCTATCCTGTCCACGAAGGTCGAGCGCGTGAAATGCACCGGTGAGCTCTCGGTGGACTACCGCGAGGAGTTCCTTTCCTTTGTCGCCAAGGAGTACGGCTGGACGCCGGTGCTGCTTGAGAGCCCTGCGAAGAGCTCCTCTCAAGCCATATCTAGCTGCACGCACGAAGTAGGACCAGCGGTAGGACGACACGGAAAAGGTGTTGAGAGCCACAGCGGATCCGCTTCCCCGATGATGGCCAGTAACGCCAATGGATACGTGCAATCCCGACCAGGGTAAGCTTTCGGAAGTCCGAGCACAGTGATAGTTGTCATGCATTTAGCTCGGACAACAACTATTGGACCATCGCCAACTACCAGCTCCTCGCAGACCTCCATGGAGCGTTTGCGGAGCACTTCCAAAAGGTTGACGGACCGTTGAAACACTATTCGACCGAAATCTCTGCGCTATCCAAGACGCTTCTCAACATCCAGCGCGATATGACATTGCGGCGCTGCGTTGTGGACCGGAGTGGACTCTATGAGCTGGTTGCCGGGTAAGATCTCTTTATTACATGGACCGTAATGAGGTGGCTGTGTAGGTGTGAGTCGCTAACGGACAAATTGGAAGCTCATGCAGTGTTTGTCCAAAGCCTTCAGCCGATCTTCCGGGAAATATGGTAAGCTTCCACTACGCACGTAGTTTGCATCCATGGATACCTATGTCAGTAGCATGCATTTACACACGGATTACGCGGTTTATTGCAAATAGCATAGTCAAAATTTGTACTGTAGTAGGTATTCGCGTATACGAACAACTGTAATTTCTCCGTATACTTTTACTGTACGTTGTATGCAAAAATATTTACTGTAACGCTGTCGCATGCTTTTACAGTAAAGCGAGCAGTGATACAGTAAAAAAGGCCAATTTTGCCCGAGCGGTTGTCGGAGTCGCAAGTTGCTCCAAAAAGACGTTTTGCAACTAGAGACGCTAGTAGTTGTGTTGCAGCGTCGCTCACTGTTTCCTTGCAAATTTTTTAAGTTGTTCAGCAGCAGGGATGGATTCTGATTCTGAATTCTGATTCTGAAAATTCTGAATTCTGACGTTTTCGCCCATTCTGAATTCTGAATTCTGAAAAAGGGCCAAAATGTCAGAAGAAGCACTAGGTAAAATGGGCCGCCGCTAGGCGCCGCCCAGAGCGAATTTTGGCTATATTTCTTAAATTTCCACCTAAAATTTCGTTGGTATCGCCTGCGGCGGGCTGTTTTAAACTCACTTTCGAACGTATTTGGACAGCAGTTGCCCATTTGCCCATTAACACTACCTTATAAAGCTCGTTTCCACAATCCAACAAAGTGTTTACGACAGGAGCGCATTCAAGGACGTAGCTAGGGGAACCAAGGCAAATTTTTCTGTTTCAGGAATTTGCCACATTTTAACCCATTTTGTGCAAATTTTCGATTAATTTTGGTGAAATAAGAGTAAAAATCTTTTTGTCGGCGCCTGCGCCGGCGGGCTATATCAGTTTTAAGGATACCAAAATCCCCCCCTATGGTACCCCACCCCTCCAGAGGGGTCCTAGCTACGTCCTTGAGCGCATATTCGACTGTTTTTGGCAAAATACCAAATTCTGAATTCAGATTCTGAAAATTCTGAATTCCGACGTTTTTAACGATTCTGAATTCTGAATTTGAGATTCTGATTTCTGAATTCTGAAATGAAAATCCGATCAGAATCCATCCCTGTTCAGCAGAATGGCATGTCTGAAATTCCAGGCAAGAACAGCTCGACCGCGTGCGTCGTCAGCAAGAGCTCCTCAAGCAGCGAGTCGAGGGTATATCCAACCTGCAGAAGTTCGCCAACCAGGCGCTCCTCACAAGCCAACGCCTGAAGCCGTTCGTTTCCTACATGACGTCGGTCATCTCCGCAGTGGATTCGCGTCGATCGCAGTTCACGGAGATTTCGCCGATGGAGCAGATCTGTCTCCAAATCACCACCATTGAGCCGGACAGCCAGCAACGCATCGAGGCCATCGAGAAGGTAAGCCAATGTACACACCTTTACTTTTGTCCAGAACTTTACGTCCATGGCATCCGTGTCCATGGAAGAGCTTTCAACCTGTCTTGTCCACCATGTTTTACATCTGAAATGTGTCCACTAAAAGTCTAACTTAAGTTGTCCGCAAAGATGCTGTCCAACTCGTAAGTTTGTCTACCACTAAGAAAACTAATGTCCAAAACATGATCTGTCCATACCACACCTTACATTAGGCACTGCACGTTGTCCATGTTGCCCTCACCATCCGGTCGTCGTCGCCTTTGCCCATCCTCCGGTTATCTGTCCTCTTGGGTCGATCAAACTCCTGCTTGTTCAGCGCCACGCAATCCATCCGGTTTAGGAGGAAGAAACACGTCGGCTTGCCAAGGAGAAGGTGAAGCTGGAATCGGAGCAGGAGGCGCAAGTGGTCATGCGGCAGCTAAAGGAAACCAAGCCGCCACCGGTGAAACCCCGTCGTCCTTCCTCCATGATCGGTACAGGGCATTATATGTTACCGCATTGACCGCTATGCTTAGTTGTCGAAAACTGCCGTGACCGCACCGAAATGACGCTGACTCCGAAGGCGTCCAGGAAGCGAAACAAATTGTAAGCCATTACTCTATCTTGAAGGGAATAATTCCACAGCCGAGATGAAGGAGTCCCTCCATGATAGGCGGACCAACCCATCATCCATCAAGGAGAAGCTTCACGTTGCTTGGCGGAGGCCCACATGCTTGAGACATGGATCGCTCAGCTAATACGGATGCAGTGTCTGGAGATATCTTCATGCTGAATGCAGCATGGAGCGGTCCCATACCTAGAGGGAGAAGCTCCGCAGCATAAATGGAGCAGATCCATAGTATGTGAGGGCCGCTCCGAAGCAAGATGGAGCAAAACCGCGTCCTGAATAGAGCAACTGTAGATCTTGCATGGAGCAGCTCCACATCCTGAACGGAGCAGCCGCCCAGCCTCTAGTACAAAATTAAAGTGGCTCCGATATCGAAGATGGAAGCAGCTCAGCACCCTAGACGGATCATGCTCCATTGAGGGTGAATTTGCTCCATCAGCCTGAATAGAGCAATTCCTCAATCTCAATGGTGCAGCGCCACATTCTGAGATCGAGCTTTCCTCATCCTACTGTGGGCTGTCTTCTCTTTTTGGCTCCATAATGTTAACCGCTTGACTTACCTCTCTCTTTTTTAGAAGTCACCACACCTCCGAAGAGAGCGTTCGCTCAATCTCTCCGCTCACCGTCTCTTCGCTCAGCCAGGACACCTCAGCGCCCGTCACTCCACTCTCGCTGAGTCCCATACCGCCGCCTCCTCCACCACCACCGCCGCCTCCTCCGCCGCCACCACACTCACACTCCTTCGACGAATGCCCGTCGACGTCGTCGGACCGGGGCGCTCCTGAAGAAGGCCCGAGCCGGCCCACTCTGGACAAGGCCCACTCGTTGGCGGAGGATAGTCGACGACCGGCGACGCCGAGCCGACCGGTGGCTAAGCCGGGGCTCTCCCCAAGGCCCGCGTCGGGTGATGCGCCCTCGTTGGAGACGATGCGCGCTCGAGAGGAGCTCTTGGAGGCGATTAAGGAGCGCGTCAAGCGCATCGATGCCATAGACGACTGATACTGTGCGGAACGTGCCAGCATAGCGTGTATTTTTCCAGCGTTTAATTTTTAATGAAAAACGCGAAATGTGAGCAAATGTTCAAAAATATTTTTTAATTAGACAAATTCCGATATGGGCGATTTTAATTGATTGAAAATTTTTTAACTTAAAAACCAATTTGAAAAAAAAACATATTTGCCTATTTTTATGTTTAATATTTTAGAATGTTTAAATGTTTTGAAATTATTTACCCAAAATGTATTTTTGTATAAAAAACATTCTACAAAATACCGTGATTTTCGCCTAAAACGCTTGCTTTATAGATCGAGCCTTTCTAGCATAAAAAGTCAGCCCTACGCATTCTTGGCACGTTCTTTACAGTGCTTCTCCTCCTTACCAGAGTCTTGTGCTTTACGATTCGCATAATCCCACGATTACCCACATCACCTCCCTAGTCTTTCTTCCGGTTCTAAATCTCTAGTCACACACGCCTTAAAGTCTCCGTTTGGAATTAGCGCTTGCTCATACTCATGGTGTTTGTGTATTCAAGCGCCTTCCTAGTCACACATTAAAGGTGCCTTACCAACAGTGTATTTGTATTTTGTTGGTCTTGTGTTCACTAGCGTCTAAAATCCATAGAAGTGTTTCGAACACATGTACGACATTCGGCCGATACCGATTCAGCCTTGCTTCTTTTGTCGAAACTGAATGCACACGCATTCTTGGCACGGCTTACATTAATCATTAAGTCTCAAATCGCATGTGCCTTAAACGTCTCCTTTTGTCTTTATCATTTTCTCGTGCGTAAGGAGTTTTTGTTTTTCCAGTCGTCTTCCTGGTCACACCTAAGGCGCTTTAACAATAGTGTCTTTGACAGTTCTTGTATCTTGTACTCTGTCGGCCATAATGTTGTCAACGCAGTGGAATAAATTTCTTAAAACGTGATGAAAAGGTTTACGCCTGGTATGCCGCTATTCGGTTAGTCCTGGCTCATTTGTTGAAACTGAACGTTGAACGGATGCGGGATTCGTTGCGCCGCTCAAAACAACGAAAGAAAATTCTAGCGCCTCCGAGACGTGAACGTCGACGATGGCCGCGCTATGCCGCCCCGCATCGGTCCGCTTGCTTCGTGCGGCCACAGCGAGCACTTCGGATGCCTACGTGCCACCGACTGCCGCCTACTTGCGAAGGTAAGCATGCACAATGCATGCAGAAACAGATTGCCCTGAACATGTATCGGTCCATATGGTCCCTTGACTCGATGCTAGAAAGCGTAACCAATTATGAAAAATGACGCAACTGCTTCATTCATCTTCGGAATTTCAAGTGGCTGGACGGCACTGGCATAATCCTCAGCAATCATTTAAGGGTGTCCCACTCAAAGATAATCTGTCCCCGGCGTCGGCTAAAGCACAAAAAGGCAGGGAAGGTTCAGTGATTCCCTGACATACTTGCCTGATGCGTGGGCACACAAGACTGCGCTCGATGGCAGGCGTAGCACGCAATTAAACCAAAGCTTTAACTGCTCGTAGCGTCAACTACAGGGCCTAGTCTACACGCGTCTACGCCCAGCGTAGGTTTTAAATTGGAATTTAGCCGCTATCGTGACCCTTCTCCTCGGACCCTTGCATTCTGGCATACATCCTTTGACATTCCTGTTGAGTACCGCTCTTCTAAATGCAAAAGTTTTCAGGTACGCGAAGGGCGTCTTCTGGCAAGACGCGAAGAAGTCCAAGGAGGCACCGCTTCCGCATCGCTCATTCGAGGCCGAACGAGTGGACCCGCTGAACGCCGCTGAGCACGCACGCCTTCGGAACGCTATGGTCGCGCTGCTGCGGAAGCAAGCCGAAGCGATGAACGTCTCCGCGGTGGACATGCAGATGCCGAAGGAAACTGGCGGGTAGGGATCGACACCCTAAGAGCAACCATTCCGAGGGACCATCCGTGCATGGCTCTTCCCCGACCGGCTCACCGCTGGCCAGCTCTTCTTTTATATTAGCCAAAACTCCCCCAATACCGAAATTTCGATACGTCGACGATGTTGTATCTTGGGACGGCTCACCTAAGTCGTAGTAGGCACTGTGCCCCCCGTTTCGTGAAACCACTTCGTGGAAGTGGATTTATGTACCACTTCGTGAGAAAAATGTACCACTTCGTGAAAAAAATGTACCACTTCGTGAAAATTTAAAATTTTTCATAGGCTGCGACGGATGCTTCTCATGATTAAAACTAAGCCTAAGTTAAATCTGAACAACCTAAGCCTCAGCTTGCCGGCGCTAGCGCGCCGCTTGTGGGTAGGCAACTCCTAAGCAGAGTAGGCTAGTCCTAAGCCGGCGTGGGCTAGTCCTAAGCCTTTTTTGCGTCAAAAAAGAAGCAAAATTTTATTTTTTTCACGAAGTGGTACATTTTTTCCACGAAGTGGTACATAAATCCATTTTCACGAAGTGGTACATTTTTTCACGAGGTGATACATGAGCCAGTTTTCACGAAGTGGTACATGTGAAAATTTTCACGAAGTGGTACATAAATCCACTTTCACGTAGTGGTTTCACGAAATGACCGTTTACCGTAGGCACCAGGGTAGGTAGGTAGGTATAGGCTTTACTCGTAGCTGGTACCCATCACACGGCCAACTGGCAACCTCATACTGAGTAGCGCATCCATAGTTCACTTGAACCCAGTCATTCTTGCTTGCGACATGCTCGTGCCTGGTCACCTCGTCAGCGGCCAATAAACCACTCCATATCCCCCCGAAGTCCGTCTTTCTGAAGCAAATGTTCCCTGGTCGACTTAACAACTCTTAGGTAGCTTCATCCCAAACCAGCTGATCTCCCAAGCTGCCCGATTCCGATTCCCACCTAGCCTGGCTCCTACCCGGCAGGTGTTCTTGCTTGCCTCAAACCCCCTAGCCAGCTCCTCCAAGTCATCCGCTTCACCATTTAGACAGCCGGTCGTGATCGACTTCCAGAGCGTGCTGAAGCAGAAGGACGGCAAGAACGCGAACTTCAACTCGGTGGGCTTCGTCAAGCTCGTCCAGAACCTGCAGCGACGCTTCGACCGCGTCTACGTGGTCGCGCGACCGTCAGGCGTCGTGCGCAACGACGGCTACCAGGAGCGCATGAAGGCGATGCGCGTCGGCGTGCTCACCTGCGAGGACGGGTAAGCAGGAAGCACAACGGGGTTGAGTGTGAATGCGAAATCGAGGGATGATAATCGGGGAACCTACTCGTACGGCTCTCACGGTTCATCCAGGGTTTCGTCACACTAAAGCTCAGGGATTTTCTGGAAGAACACCCGTGGACCTAAGCCTCAGGCATAGTCGTAGTAAGCTTGCGGGAGTCCCTTCCGAGTGTCATTCCCGGGTCGTTTCAGCTAAAACTCCCAGGGAACTAATTTCCCAGGTGATTCTTCCGCAAATGAACATCCTGGTATTCCTTTCAGCAAAGGTCCAGGTCTGTGACTCATACGAATTTCAGGGTTGACCTTCCTGGCTTCACTTAAGCGGAATTTAGAGGGATGACGGATCCGACCAAATTTACAAAGCCTGTTTAGCGTGAAGGAGGCCCTATACGCTGCCTGCGTGACAATGAATCTCGGAGAGAGCGCCAAGCTCCTGACAAACGAGCACTTTGTCGAGGAGAAGGAGGCGCTCCTCCACGATGCCCAGATGCTCCTCGCCGCCTGGTTCCGCTTCAATGTTCTGCCCGTGGACCGCAAGATGACCGTTGGGGACGCAGAGGCAGCTGGCTCCATCGACAAAGGCTGAGAAGGTCACATAATGCAGTCCCAAATGGAAGACATTTGCGGGTTTTTTTTCGCATTTATTTGTCAAGTTGAGGCAATAAAACGGCTGTTCCGACAATTGTGGACTTTAGTGAAGGGGTGCGCCTCCCCATCCCGTAAAGCCGTCTTGGTCAGCCCCACCCGTAACCCGTACCAACCACCGACCGTCAATACCAACAATTCAGTAAAGTTAGATAGCGTGCCACTAACGACCCTGACTCGAGACAAACATACCCTGACTAACATAGGCTGCGTAGAATTGTCTTAGTACGCAATAAAACGTTCAAAGTGTTGAAGAGCATTGGTGATTACGTTTAGCAACGCTAAGGTTTGTTGCCATCGTGCAGCCAGGTCTTTAGAAGATTGCACATATTCAGGTAATTTCAGAACTCACAATTCCAAATGAAGAATACGGGTGAAAAGGGCGGTTTGAGCTTCAGCATTTAGAGTAAATCGGGGCAGTTCGAGGAAGGCTAGGCATGTGACCCCACGTTACGGACCCGTCTCGTGATCATGTCAAGGATCACGGCTCTTAGCTCTATCACGGCACGGATCACGGCTATTTTAGGACTCCATGACGGAGTCCGTGACGTGAAACAGGTCCCGGGTCACGTAATGTCACGGATAACATCACGGCTGCCTCCCTTAATACGAAGTTCGTGATTTTTGGCTTATGCCTATCTTGCTTTGTTGCTCGACATCTCTTGTCCTACACTGACCCATGGAGTCTCTCTCGCTTCGACGAGAATCATGAGTTGATGTCAGTCGTTGTTCCCTGAAAATTCGTCGTCAGCGAGATCCACGAAGCACTTTCAGTCAAAGTCGATAGGTTCCATACCGGACTGAGACTTGATTTCGGGAGAAGTAGAAAGGAAATAAATCAGATCCACGTGAACAAGATCGTCTTCCGAAACTAGATGGGCGCGTTGTTAGCCACAAAAGAAGGTAGTGGATACGGCCCTAGTAGTTAGTGAATGCTGACTAGTTTTAATGTTCTTTGAGCCTATACACCATTAGCAAAGTGCCGCCATTTTGCGGATCCTGCCTAGTTTTTACGAGCATGTTCACCGTCGGCGAGACTTACGTACTTTACTTGGTGGCAAAGTCAAGCGTGTTACTGCGCCAAAGACCATTGTCAACGTCGTTGACCTTCTGACACCCCTGAATTACCAGACACGTAAAAAACCTACGTTGAACTCCTTTTTTTGACAGAGGTAGCTAAATCAACATATTTAACCGTCATTATTGGTAACATCGTAGTGGCATTGTGCTCCACCACAATGCTTGTTGAGGCTTGAGCTTTGTGCAAACGATGCAGGGCACTGATGGCATTTGTATGGCTTTTCGCCCGTGTGAGTTCGTTGATGATTCAGAAGAATTCCGAACGTCGTAAAACCCTTCTCGCACATGCCACACTTGACGGTTTCTCTCCCGTATGCGTCCGCTCGTGGCAGGTCAGGCTAGTCGGCAGTCTGAAGCGCTTCTTGCAATGACTGCACTCGTATGGTCGGTCACCGCTATGCAGCCGCTATCAGGGAGGACGAACTTATAAACCGCTTAGGGCAGTCCTCGCATTTGTATGGTTTCACGCCGGTATGAACACGCATATGCGTCTCGAGATTGCTAGGCTGGACGAAACCCTTACCGCACACCTCGCACTCGTACGGTTTCTCTCCCGTATGCGTCATCTTGTGCATTTTTAGAGCGTTAGAATGGGCGAATCGCTCCCTACACTCTTGGCATTCGTACGGTTTTTCGCCGGTGTGTCGTCGCTTGTGAACCATCAGATTTGCGCTCTGAGCGAAACGTTGGGCGCATTCGTTGCATTCGAAAGGTCTTTCCGCGCTGTGCAGTTGCTTGTGTACAGCTAAGTGATGCCGAAGCTTGAAGCGTTGAGGACATGCGTCGCATTCGAACGGCCTTTCGGTGCTGTGAACTCGCATATGCGCGAGAAAATAGTTTGAGCGGGCGAGTTCCTTACCGCATTCGTTGCACTTGTGGCTTTTGTCTTGATCACTTCGGCGATGGTCTCTATTTGTCGTCGTTCGTGTCTCTAGAGGTTCGTGGTCGCCGAAATCCACGACGCCCTTCCTCGATGCGTTTCCAGACGGGTTGTTAAGGTCGCCACCAATGGACATCTGTCCGATGCCGATCCGGGACATGATTCCAGGCGTCGTAGAAAGCTGGCAAATCTGAGGCATATCAGATAATCTTCAAGTAACAGGCGCGATCGTTTCGATACGGACGAAAGCGCTGCTTGCGACACTAGTAGTCAATGAAGGCTGACTGGCGTTCATGGCCTTGGATGCGTTGCACTATGGGAATATGTTTGGAGACTCGCTGCCATCTTACATTGGTCCTACGTTCCCCGTTCCTCAAAGCTCCCGAATGTGCGCGTTCGGAAAGCGAATATTTATTCGTTGTTTTTGATCTCGTGTGCTCGATTGCACATCGAACGAAGTAGCGTTCAAGAAAGATCAACACAAAAGCTTGTGCGCATGTTTCGGCGCTACATGGCTTTCCTCTAGCGCCTCTGGAAAAGCGCATTAATAACGTATCGCATTGTTGCGTCGTGAGTTTTGCGGCGACTGCTTTGATTCAACCCGATATGTTCAACGTTGCGGACTTGAATCATTTGACTAAGTCGTAAAGCTTCTTTCCAGCGGTCTAGATCAGACAGTCGCCGCTGCATGTCGAGACCTGCTTGCTATGTAACAGGTACGCGTACTCCTACCAGGCATGCACAATGCATGCTTGGCATCGTTCTTCTTCGCATCTCCCTGCTTCGCAAACTGTTCCTAGGTCGTTTGCTAAGATGTCGTACTGATGCTCCTGGTATTACGCGCCTAGACCATAGTCACTGGCGATCCTTCTCATGCTTCCCCCGGCTCCCGATTAACCACAGGAATAATAGGCGTTAGAAGGTCGTTGTATGAGAAAATATCTATGGTTAGAATAAATCAAATCGATTTCCCGTCAGAAGTGATAGAGAGTTTGTGTAACAGACGGACTCCAAAGCCTTGCGATTCAAGCCGGGGAATCTACAATGATCGCGAGTCATAAATAATCCATGTAAAGTTCCCTTATTCCAATACAACGCTGCAGCGATGCATAGACAAATATAAGCTTTATACAGCTTTACAGAGTCTCGCTTATTCAAATGCGATTATGCGAATGAGTGAGATGCAACGCCTGCTTTAAGCTAACACATTTCGCTGGAACAACCCGATCATGGCCTATAAAGCCACAGATAAATTATTGCGAGCTTGGGGTACTGCGGTGCATAACACATCCGACCGGCGGGTGGCTCAGCCACGGTTCTTCGACACTCGTTGCATGCTGTCGGCGGGAACAGCCTTGTACGCGATGCT
Source organism: Aphelenchus avenae (assembly GCA_020875895.1). Classification (NCBI taxonomy): domain Eukaryota; kingdom Metazoa; phylum Nematoda; class Chromadorea; order Rhabditida; family Aphelenchidae; genus Aphelenchus; species Aphelenchus avenae. The sequence goes on from JNEY01000212.1 coordinate 31,907, forward strand.
GTAGCCCTGCTGTTGGTTGATGAGGTCGGTGTGGAACCAAAGGAACATCTTGTTGGTCTGGGACTTCAGCGTCGTTCCCTGCTCGACGGCTCCGGACAGGCTAAAGGGAGACATAGTAAAGCTTGTCCTTTTCCCTTCCGAGCGAGACGTTAGTCTATTTTTTACGATTTGCTAGTTCTGTTCAATAAACTGAAATATCGCATTTCTTCGAATAGAGCCCCTGGGGCTCTATTTTTCAAAGCCTCAATTTCGTAAAATCTTTAAATTTAATTGAATTTTTAAAATTTTATTTTTCGTTCTTTTGATTCATACTGTGCTTGCAAATTGTTGTTTTATCATTATCTATTCAAATACAGCCTTGAAATGGAAGGTCAAGACACCAAGCTGCCTGGATAGGAAGCGCCTGGTGGGGCTCTATTCGAGGTGGNCTCCCGTGGTAGCCATATGACCTCCGCATGAGCAAATAGTTTGTATGTGCCGAAAGGAACCACTTGTTCCTGGTGGCACCGGAATAAGCCGTTTTTGTCCCGGTACAGTTTCAGCGTTTTGACCTCATGGTGGCTAGGAGGGTTACATGCCTGGGCGGCTTTAAAGAGTTCCAGTTCGGGTCTTAGTTGTTCATACGCCGAATGTGCGTAAGTGTCCATGTCTTTGCGCTGTGTTTTATCGACAAAGTCTAGCACATATGACATCACGTTCCTAGCCCTTGCCCATGTTGAATGGCGGTTTAGATCGACAACTGTTCCTAGCTCCTGAGGCTGGCATGTAATGCATAAGCTGATCGTAGCGTGGGCTCCGGTGGTCACCACATGGTAAACGCTTTCCCTTTGTTCTACGAATGTTTTTGTGGTTTGCACCGTGCGAATGCTCAATGTGGCTTGCTCACTTATGTTTTGCTTCTCAGATAGCAGAGTCACAGTGCTGGCTTGGTATGCGACAGCCCTATAACTTGCGTAAATCGTCGCAGACGACATTCCGGCCTCCAGATCTTTCGCTATTCTAAGGCCGTATCTCACATTACTGGTGTTACTGCATAGCATCCCGCTGTTACGGAGGCTTTCGTTCTTTAGAGTTCCTGCAAAGACCGTGCCAATTTTGGTTGGTATTTTAAGCAAGCCGTTCTCTTGTTCTTGCCCTAACTGAGGCACAATGCTAAAAGCAATGTTGCCCCCTAGAAGTATGTCTGGTGTGACCGTTAGCGGACTAAAACCGTTGCCCGTTGTACTTGGGTGAATGCTGGGGATACCCTGTGATATGGCGTCAACCTCGTATGCGTAGACTTGCATATTGTCTCCCGATTCCTTGCGTAGACACAGAGTGTACACACTGCACTGGACAGGAGATCCTCCCGTGTTTTGCAAAGTGGCTATGTGCAGCTGTTTAGTCGCAAGTGGACTGAGGTTTAGCTGCTTCGCTAATCGATGAGTGACCAGTGTTGTGTCTGCTGCAAGGTCCACCAAAACGTTGCACTCCGTTTCGCGGAAACTTTCTGTCGGATTTGACACCTTTGATGTTGCCGTCATAAAGTACACCGGTGTGTTTAGCATGTTACTTCGGTCATTAGCGTCAACGTACGGAGATGACCGATCCTGGCCGCGCTTGTGCTTAGGGCTTTCCGCGCGTTTTGTCGTGATTACAAACGCACGCTTGGTTCTTATGCTGCTGTCGTGCATCTCGTTTGTATCATTTTGCTCATCTTGCCGCTCACTTGAATCGTTGTATTGCTGATGTGTCCGATAACGAGTGCTTCTCCCTGTCGGACATAGCGATTGGTCGTGCTGGCCACTGCAGTAGTAACATTCTAGTTCTTCCTGGCAGTCTTGAACGTCATGTCCCTGCTGCAGACAAAGTACGCAAAGACCGTTTTGCAGGACAAAACCGTTTCTGTCCTCCAGTGTGGCGTATTCAGCACACTTGCTACTCCAATGCCCTTCGCGGCAAAAAGCACAAATTCGCTTTCGGTGCGTGTCGGGATACTTGTGAGCGGAGTATGCGTGCTTCTGCCGGCTTTCGTTTCCTGGTTTATGGTGACCGTCGCTCGTTATGTTAAGGCGTTCGACCGTTTCATTCAACAGTAAGCGATCATTTATCAATTCTCGAGTGTCTTCGAGTGACCATCCCGGATTTCGCTGCTTTTCCTTGTAAATTTCCTTTTGCAACCACAAAGGCAGTTTGCGCTCAATGGTACGACAGGTTTGTATGTCGTTTACCGACTGTTTGAGTGCGCTCAGTTGGCGCATAACCGACTCGATGCGGTCGTACACGCGACGAATGTCCGCAGTTGAATTGCCCGCTTGCGGAATTTTTTCAAGTTCGCCTAACAACGTCTGAACAATGATTGTTTCGTTACCAAACCGCCTTTTAAGGATGTCAACGGCCGCTTCGTATGTGTCGTCTCGAGGGGCAATATTTTGTATTGCCGTTTTAGCGTCGCCTTTCAGTGACGAAAGTAAGTATGTGAACTTTAGCACGTTCCGTATTGGTTGACTATGAACTGCTGCCTCGTATGACTGCCACCACGTGAACCACTGGGTTAGGTCACCTGCAAATTCCGGAAGTTTAATCTCCGGCAGGTGCGATGGCATCGCGCTCGGGAAGCTCATAAATCCTGGAGCTGCAAACGGTACAGGCCCGCCGTATGGGTGCGTCATTTGCGGTGTGAATGGAGGCGGACTGAACATTGAACTGCCGATGAACGGCGATTGAGGCATCGTGTACGTTGGGATGCTTCCTTGCGATACCGTCGTGTTTATTGTTGTCGTTGTAGTACTGCCTGCTGCAGTCGCCGCAGTACTGGTTGGAGGTATGTTACTCGAGCTCTGCGTAGTGCTTGTGGTTTGTCCCTGACTGCCCGACTGACCGTTTGAGTAGAAATGCCCGCTGTTTTGTGTAGATTACCTGTGATTTTTGTGTCGCTATTTTGCGAATGCGCGAATCTAGTGCTCGTATCGCCTCCTCAATTTCGAGAATGAGCTCCGTATAATTTTTGCCCTCTAGAACATTGGCGATCTCTTGTTTACCAGCGTCCAATTCTGCACCTTTCTTTGTGTTCAGGTGATTTTTCCAGTTGTGTATGGCCACCTGAAAGTCGTGCAAGTAGCTTGCTATGACCGTTCGACATTCGACGTGCTCCTCATGAGCCGTTTCGACAGCGTGCAAATTGGCCGGGTATCCTTGCGAAATGTCGATAACTGAGTTCAGACCGCCAGCTTTGTTCAGCTCTTCTTTCAGCCGCTTAAGGTAGTGAGTTGAACTCTGTCTAAACACGTCTGCCATGTCGTCCCCAGTGGACGTGGTTTCGTGGCCTGACGAATCTTCAAAGTTCAGTGACTCGAAAGGCCTGTTGTGACGTTTACGGCCCGCTGCGTACGACCGCGGGTTTTAGCGTCACCTGTTTGCTTTTTGTTGTTTTCAGCGCTTGCTCCGCCGCTGAAAAGATCGAAAAGTTCGTTAGCACTTGCGTGCGCCTGTTCGTTCCCCTCAAAATCCAGATTTGACCGTTTTTCTGGACTTTTAGAATTCTCGTGGCACCATGTGAACAAATCCCCTAGCCTCGCTNGTGCGAAATGTGAGTAAGTGTTCAAAAAGTAATTTTTAATTAGAAAAATTCTGATACGGGACGATTTTTAATGATTTACAATTTTTTAGCTAAAAACAAATTTTCGAGAAAAAAATATATTTGTCATTCTTTTATTTTTTAATTAGAATTGTTTGAATCTTTTGAAATTATGTACCCTACATGTATTTTGTAAAAAAATACATTCTTTAAAAATAGCGTGATTTTCGCCTAATACGCTTGCTTTATAAATCGAGCCTTTCTAGCATAAAAAGTCAGCCCCACGCAATATTCCTTCTTTGCGGTGCTTCTCCTCCTTCCCAGAGTGTTGTGCTTTACGTCCCACAACTACACACAGTGCCTCCCTAGTCTTTCTTCATCTCCTAAATCTCTAGTCTCACATGCCTTAAAGTCTCCCTTTGTATTTAGCGTTTGCTCGTACTTATGGGATTTGTATTTCCCAGTGCCTTCCTAGTCACACATTTAAGGTGCCTTACCAACACTGTATTTCTTCTAAATCTCTAGTCACACATGCCTTAAAGTCTCCGTTTGTATTTAGCGCTTGCTCGGACACATGGTGTTTGCATTTTCAAGCGCCTTCCTAGTCACACTTTTAAGGTGCCTTACCAACAGTGTATTTTATTGTTCAGCTTCGTATATTGTACTTTGTAAGCCTTAGAAGTGTCCACGCAGCGTCTGAAATTCATAAAAGTGTTTGGAAGATACGTACGAAGTACGGTCGCTTTCAAGTGTTTCAGGGTGCTTCTGTTATTAGTCGTCTTCCTGGTCACACCCGAGGCGCGTTAGCCACAGTGTCTTTGATAGTTCTCGTATTTTGTACTGCATCAGCCTTAATGTTGCCTACACAGTGGAATAAAGCTCATAAAACGTAACGAAAAGGTTTTCGCCTGTTATGCCGCTATTCGGTTTAGCCCTGGTTCATTTGCTGAATTGAACTTTGAACGGATGCATTGCGCCGCTTAAAACAACGAAGAGAATTCTAGCGCCTCCGCACGTAGTAGTCGACGATGACCGCGCTAAACCGCTCCGCATCGATCCGCTTGCTTCGTGCGGCCACAGCGAGCACTTCAGATGCCTACGCGGCACCGACCAGCGCCTCCATGCGAAGGTAAGAATGCACGATGTTACGCAGATACAGATTGCCCTGGACGTGTATCGGTCCATATGGTCCCTTGACGCGATGCTAGGAAACGTAGCAATTACGAAAAGTGACGGAACTGCTTCATTCATTTTCGGAATTTCAAGTGGTCGATTTGTCTGTCAAGCAGTTTCCTGGCACAATCGTCAGCAACTATTTAACGGAGTCCCGCTCAAGGATAATCTGTTCCCCACCGCCGGCTAAAACACAAAAGGGTAGGGAAGGTTCAGTGATCCCCTGACATGCTTGCCCCGGTTGACTGCTTGACTGCCGGTTGAAGATTGACTGCGCTTGGGGTAGGCGCAGCGCCCAATTAAACCAAAGCTTTAATTGCTCGTAGCATCAACTACAGGGCCTAGTCTACACGCGTCAACACCAGCGTGCCGCTTTCGTGACCCTTCTCCTGGGACCCATGCATGCAGACATTCGTCCTTTGGCACTCCTGTTGTAAATTCTAAGTTTTCAGGTACGCAACAAAAGGCGTCTTCTGGCAGGACGCGAAGAAGTCCAAGGAGGCACCGCTTCCGTATCGCTCATTCGAGGCCGAACGAGTGGACCCGCTGAACGCCGCTGAGCACGCACGCCTACGGAACGCTATGGTGGCACTCCTGCGGAAGCAAGCCGAAGCGATGGACGTCTCCGCGGTGGACATGCAGATGCCGAAGGAAACTGGCGGGTAAGAATCCCGCGACCCTCAGAGCAACCATTCCGAGAGGCCCATCCGTGCATTGCTCTTCCCCGATCAGCCCACCTATGGCCAGCTCTTCTTCTTTATTAGCCAAAAGTCCCCCAATACCGGAATTTCGATACGTCGACGATGTTGTATCTTGGGATGACTCACCTAAGTCGTAGTAGGCATCAGGGTAGGTATGTAGGTATAGGCTCTACTCGTAGCACTCGTGGTACCCATCACGCGGCCACCTAGCAACCCCACACTGAGTAGCGCATCCTTAGTTCACTTGTACACAGTCATTCTGGCTTGCTACATGCTCGCCCCTGGTCCCTCCTGACCGTCCAATAAGCCGTTCCCTCTCCTTCTGAAGTTCATCCTATGACGAAAATGCTCCCTGCTCGACTTAACAACACCTTGGTTGCTTCATCCAAACCAGCTGATGTCCCAACCTGCCCGGTTCCGATACCTATTCCCACCTAGCCTGGCTCCTATCCGGCTTGGCTCATCCCCAAGCCAGCCCCCCAAGTCATCTACTTCTCCATTTAGACAGCCCGTCGTGATCGACTTCCAGAGCGTGCTTAAGCAGAAGGACGGCAAGAACGCGAACTTCAACTCGGTGGGCTTCGTCAAGCTCGTCCAGAACCTGCAGCGAATGCTTCGACCGCGTCTACGTGGTCGCGCGGCCGTCGGGCGTCGTGCGTAACGACGGCTACCAGGAACGCATGAAGGCGATGCGCGTCGGCGTGCTCACCTGCGAGGACGGGTAAGCATTGACAGAGGAAGGATTTTATAAGGTCAGAAGCCAGGGATGACACCCGTGCCCAGCAGGGATGCATTCTGATCGGATTTTTCATTTTCAGAAACAGAATTCAGAACTCAGAATCTGAAAATGAAAATTCAGAATCGCGAAAAACGTCATAATTTTCAGAATGCAGAATCAGAATTCAGAATCATGAATGCATCCCTGGTGCCCAGATTCTCGGAACTTCCAGGAATTCCTTCCGCTTCGGGCTTCAGTGAATTGTTCCAGACATCGTCTGTAGGTAGTATGACCTCTAGGAAAATTCCAGTGCCATATATAGCAAACTTTTAGGTACCCCTCCAACTACTTTCCATGTACTTTATGATAGAACTTCCCTGGATCTAAGTCTCAGGCACCACTCCTAGGAAGCTTACAGGTGTCCCTGTCCCTTCGGAGTACCATCGTTACGTGTGGTCGTTTCAGCTAAAGCTCCGACGGGACAAATTTTTAAGCGTTATTCTAGGGAGCATCCTGTAATTCCTTTCAGCTAAGCTCCAGGTCTCATACTTAGTTAGAATCTCGTACCGTATTCCGTATGGTACTGTGCTGCGTACCGTATTCTACGGTACGGGGTACGATACGGCGCACGTCCAGTATGGGTTTCCGTACCGTACTGGCGCAGTACAGAGTACGGTACAGCACCGTTCTCTATCTATGAATGCACTAGTAGGGGCGGAGTACGGCTTTAATACGGGGCCGTACCGTACTCTACGGTACGGGTACGAAAGAGAGTACGGTACGGAGGTTTCAGAACGGCACGGAGTACGGTGCGGAGGTGTCAGTACGGTACGGAGTGCGGTACGGGTTGGTTAGTACGGCACGGAGTATGGGGGAGGGGTGTCGAGTCTAAGCCTACCAGATCTTGCGACCACGTCAGTTGCAGGTATAGTGGGAGATCTAAAGGGCTTTTGGTGTGACTTCCAGGAATTTCAGGGCTGGCCTTCCTGGATCCACTTAAGTGGAGTTTGCAAGGATCCGAAAACGGATAAAGAACAACGCAGCCAAATTTTACAAATACCGTTTAGCGTGAAGGAGGCCCTGTACGCCGCCTGCGTGACGATGAGCCTCGGAGAGAGCGCCAAGCTCCTGACCAACGAGCACTTTGTCGAGGAGAAGGAGGCGGTTCTCCACGACGTCCAGATACTCCTCGCCGCCTGGTTCCGCTTCAACGTCCTACCCGTGGACCGGAAGATGACCATCGGGGAGGCAGAAGCAGCCGGTTCCGCCGAAGAAGGGTCGACGTCTGAGAAGGCCGCATAATGTTGTTCCGTATAGAGGAGTTCCGGGACAGCTTTTCTGTATTTTGTTGTCAAGTTGTGGCAATAAAACGACAATGTCTTGCGCATTTAGGTAAGGGCAAATGTGAAAAGCTAGGGGTGTGCCCTTTACGCCACAGGACTGCAATCTGCAGAATTAGTTCTTTTCTTAGGTTACGTTTAAAATAATTCTGCTTATAAAGCGTATCTTACAATAGGAGACATAGAAAAGACAGCAAACTTTTAGCCGTAAACAATGTCGGAATCCTGTAGTTGTAGAAATCCTTTTGCGTCAGGAACGGGGTCATTCAAATGAGGGTCTTACCTGGCATTTACAGAAGCGTCGCGTCTGTGCAATCTCGTAGGCAGTGTAGGTAGCCGCGGGTAGCCGACTGAGTAGAAGTCGCACCTGGGAATAGGGCTTAGCTGACATTTCAAGCAACGCATTCCCATGTGCTACTTCCGCTGGGTCGATAGCTAACTTAGCTGGGGCGATGTCTAGCTGCATGACAGAATATTCGCCACGAACAGGAATAGAAGGCTGCACCAGCATAGCTTACTGGAAGGGACAAGCGACAACCGCCGGGAATGGGAGGGAGATTCGGATGCGACTGTTGGACTGGGCTGAAGCGGGCGTTACTTGGGGTATTGCGGAGAGCTTCCAGGTAAGTTTATCAGTCGTTAGTCTCCAGACCACACGCGAACAGCAGAGGTTTCCGCAGGGCTATCAGGTTCGCCCCGGAAAAAATACTGACGTTTTGATCTTGTGCTAGCGTGGGGAAGGGCCGATCAGAACTAACATTGTAGCGGACACATTGTCTTACAGGCCTAATTCTTAACGACCGGCTAAGGGGGGACTATGTGGACAGACCGCGTGTGCTCGAGCCGCGTCGGACCGATGATAGTGAGGTCGGAAGCTGGCTGGGTAGCAACAAACCGTCAGGAGTCGGAAGAGTTTCAGAACTACCGAACCGCTTGAGCCACTAGGACGCCTGGGTCATCTTGTGAGCTGGATACGGATCTGAGGATCACGTGGGTATGCTAGCTACTCATTCGTCGGATTAACGACGCTTTGAGCTGTATGTTTTTTTCAGCCCGTGTCAAGCGAAGAATGAATAGCGGCAACCTATAGCTGTACCTTACCCGTACCTTGCTGGCCAGTCATGTACCCTACTCAGTGCCGTACTAGCACACCGTACCGATACAGGTATAGCTAATTACGCATGCCACGTGTGCCTAGAGATTCTTCCGACTATCGTCCGTGAACGGACCGACGGAATATTAGCGTGGGATAAGGCAGGCGTCCCTGACGAACGTCGACCACAATATAGGCGTGAATGCGGTGATGCGGAATGCTGCTTTAACAGCCAATGTAGGCGGGAAAGGTGACAACCGCCTAGAAGGAAAGGGGGTTCGAGGATATTAAATGACCAGTAAATTTCGTGAAAAACCAGCTAATTAATTTTTCTCATTATTAATTACCGTATTGGTTCTAATATAAGACGATGTCTTCTATTTTTCGATGGTCAAATTTTCGAGGTTTCCGTGAAAGTCCTAAAGGGTCCGCCCTATGGTTTTAGCAAGATTTTTCGAAGTTTTACTGACAAAAAGTTCTCGTCTAGAATGAATAGTTATGGCCTAAAACGTATTCTAAACATGTCTCTGTGACGAGTCAACTGTAAAATTTTTGGCGCTCGTCTTCTATTAGGGCTCGTCTTCTATTAGAGCTCGTCTTGTATTAGAACCAATACGGTAAGTCCACATAATACGATTTCACTTGCTATTATTTTACTTGTGGGGTCGTTCTCAAATCGGAAGCCATTTAGCTCCGATATCGGAAGGCACATCACTTTCCTAGGTACAGGGAGGCATTTGGCTCCGAATTGGTACGCATTTCCCTCCGACATCGTAAGGCATTTAGCTTCGAGATCGGAAGGCATTTCTTTAGCTCCGATATTGAAAGGCATTTCATTCCGGCATGGGTAGGCATTTATCTCCAAATCGGAATGCGTTTCCCTCCGATATCGGAAGTCATTTATTCTTCATTTTGTGAACAAATCCCCTAGCCTCGCTACAAGGATTGCTCAGTTTAAGTTGGAACCTTAAGACTACCTGCTTAAGTCCCTAGTAATGCACGTTGAATTAAAGCACACTGTCGTTTATTGGGCCAGGCTCACCACGCAGGATGATACCTTGAATACGACACTGGGGAGGTGCACCCGCGGAAACCGGCCTTTATGGACGCGGTCACTTTGGGATGTCCCGCCCGAAACCCCGCAAGTGGTCAAAATAACAACTGCTTGGCACAGAGCGGTGGTATTTGCGGCTGACCGACAAAAATAGCTGGATGCGGCGTGATTAATGCGAGACGAAGCGTTGAGTAAATGTGCGATTAACTTGGCGTTGATACGAACGTTGATACGAAATCGGTATTTACCGACACTCCCGCGCGACGATTAGCATGAGACTGGAGTTGGCTTGAGCTTGACGAGCTTCTTTTGACCGCTGGCATCGATGATGCGCTTCTTCGGGCCATTGCTTGCCGTTGCGGAGCCACTGATCTCATTCGCGCTTTTTCTTCCGGTGATAATGCGGCCGTAGATGACGTGTGAAGACGACGGCATCCGAGTGGTGTTGCGCGGCCTCCATATTCGGTACAACTGCCATGACCTTTGCCAACACCATAGTGCTTGACATTCGTTCCCGTAACATGCCGTGCTAGTCGGTTTTACGCCTTCAAACTGACACAAAAGGCACTGATTCTTGATTATGTCAGCGACATGTGTCTCCATGTTTGTCATGCAATACTTTGCCTTAAGTATGTAGCACAGCAATGCTGTCTTAGCATGACCGTAGTCTTTATGCATTTGCATGACGATAAGGTCGACTATTCTGTCCTCCCGTGGTAGCCATATGACCTCCGCATGAGCAAATAGTTTGTATGTGCCGAAAGGAACCACTTGTTCCTGGTGGCACCGGAATAAGCCGTTTTTGTCCCGGTACAGTTTCAGCGTTTTGACCTCATGGTGGCTAGGAGGGTTACATGCCTGGGCGGCTTTAAAGAGTTCCAGTTCGGGTCTTAGTTGTTCATACGCCGAATGTGCGTAAGTGTCCATGTCTTTGCGCTGTGTTTTATCGACAAAGTCTAGCACATATGACATCACGTTCCTAGCCCTTGCCCATGTTGAATGGCGGTTTAGATCGACAACTGTTCCTAGCTCCTGAGGCTGGCATGTAATGCATAAGCTGATCGTAGCGTGGGCTCCGGTGGTCACCACATGGTAAACGCTTTCCCTTTGTTCTACGAATGTTTTTGTGGTTTGCACCGTGCGAATGCTCAATGTGGCTTGCTCACTTATGTTTTGCTTCTCAGATAGCAGAGTCACAGTGCTGGCTTGGTATGCGACAGCCCTATAACTTGCGTAAATCGTCGCAGACGACATTCCGGCCTCCAGATCTTTCGCTATTCTAAGGCCGTATCTCACATTACTGGTGTTACTGCATAGCATCCCGCTGTTACGGAGGCTTTCGTTCTTTAGAGTTCCTGCAAAGACCGTGCCAATTTTGGTTGGTATTTTAAGCAAGCCGTTCTCTTGTTCTTGCCCTAACTGAGGCACAATGCTAAAAGCAATGTTGCCCCCTAGAAGTATGTCTGGTGTGACCGTTAGCGGACTAAAACCGTTGCCCGTTGTACTTGGGTGAATGCTGGGGATACCCTGTGATATGGCGTCAACCTCGTATGCGTAGACTTGCATATTGTCTCCCGATTCCTTGCGTAGACACAGAGTGTACACACTGCACTGGACAGGAGATCCTCCCGTGTTTTGCAAAGTGGCTATGTGCAGCTGTTTAGTCGCAAGTGGACTGAGGTTTAGCTGCTTCGCTAATCGATGAGTGACCAGTGTTGTGTCTGCTGCAAGGTCCACCAAAACGTTGCACTCCGTTTCGCGGAAACTTTCTGTCGGATTTGACACCTTTGATGTTGCCGTCATAAAGTACACCGGTGTGTTTAGCATGTTACTTCGGTCATTAGCGTCAACGTACGGAGATGACCGATCCTGGCCGCGCTTGTGCTTAGGGCTTTCCGCGCGTTTTGTCGTGATTACAAACGCACGCTTGGTTCTTATGCTGCTGTCGTGCATCTCGTTTGTATCATTTTGCTCATCTTGCCGCTCACTTGAATCGTTGTATTGCTGATGTGTCCGATAACGAGTGCTTCTCCCTGTCGGACATAGCGATTGGTCGTGCTGGCCACTGCAGTAGTAACATTCTAGTTCTTCCTGGCAGTCTTGAACGTCATGTCCCTGCTGCAGACAAAGTACGCAAAGACCGTTTTGCAGGACAAAACCGTTTCTGTCCTCCAGTGTGGCGTATTCAGCACACTTGCTACTCCAATGCCCTTCGCGGCAAAAAGCACAAATTCGCTTTCGGTGCGTGTCGGGATACTTGTGAGCGGAGTATGCGTGCTTCTGCCGGCTTTCGTTTCCTGGTTTATGGTGACCGTCGCTCGTTATGTTAAGGCGTTCGACCGTTTCATTCAACAGTAAGCGATCATTTATCAATTCTCGAGTGTCTTCGAGTGACCATCCCGGATTTCGCTGCTTTTCCTTGTAAATTTCCTTTTGCAACCACAAAGGCAGTTTGCGCTCAATGGTACGACAGGTTTGTATGTCGTTTACCGACTGTTTGAGTGCGCTCAGTTGGCGCATAACCGACTCGATGCGGTCGTACACGCGACGAATGTCCGCAGTTGAATTGCCCGCTTGCGGAATTTTTTCAAGTTCGCCTAACAACGTCTGAACAATGATTGTTTCGTTACCAAACCGCCTTTTAAGGATGTCAACGGCCGCTTCGTATGTGTCGTCTCGAGGGGCAATATTTTGTATTGCCGTTTTAGCGTCGCCTTTCAGTGACGAAAGTAAGTATGTGAACTTTAGCACGTTCCGTATTGGTTGACTATGAACTGCTGCCTCGTATGACTGCCACCACGTGAACCACTGGGTTAGGTCACCTGCAAATTCCGGAAGTTTAATCTCCGGCAGGTGCGATGGCATCGCGCTCGGGAAGCTCATAAATCCTGGAGCTGCAAACGGTACAGGCCCGCCGTATGGGTGCGTCATTTGCGGTGTGAATGGAGGCGGACTGAACATTGAACTGCCGATGAACGGCGATTGAGGCATCGTGTACGTTGGGATGCTTCCTTGCGATACCGTCGTGTTTATTGTTGTCGTTGTAGTACTGCCTGCTGCAGTCGCCGCAGTACTGGTTGGAGGTATGTTACTCGAGCTCTGCGTAGTGCTTGTGGTTTGTCCCTGACTGCCCGACTGACCGTTTGAGTAGAAATGCCCGCTGTTTTGTGTGATTACCTGTGATTTTTGTGTCGCTATTTTGCGAATGCGCGAATCTAGTGCTCGTATCGCCTCCTCAATTTCGAGAATGAGCTCCGTATAATTTTTGCCCTCTAGAACATTGGCGATCTCTTGTTTGCCAGCGTCCAATTCTGCACCTTTCTTTGTGTTCAGGTGATTTTTCCAGTTGTGTATGGCCACCTGAAAGTCGTGCAAGTAGCTTGCTATGACCGTTCGACATTCGACGTGCTCCTCATGAGCCGTTTCGACAGCGTGCAAATTGGCCGGGTATCCTTGCGAAATGTCGATAACTGAGTTCAGGCCGCCAGCTTTGTTCAGCTCTTCTTTCAGCCGCTTAAGGTAGTGAGTTGAACTCTGTCTAAACACGTCTGCCATGTCGTCCCCAGTGGACGTGGTTTCGTGGCCTGACGAATCTTCAAAGTTCAGTGACTCAAAGGCCGGTTGTGACGTTTAGGCCCGCTGCGTACGACCGCGGGTTTTAGCGTCACCTGTTTGCTTTTTGTTGTTTTCAGCGCTTGCTCCGCCGCTGAAAAGACCGAAAAGTTCGTTAGCACTTGCGTGCGCCTGTTCGTTCCCCTCAAAATCCAGATTTGACCGTTTTTCTGGACTTTAGAGTTCTCGTGGCACCATGTGAACAAATCCCCTAGCCTCGCTACAAGGATTGCTCAGTTTAAGTTGGAACCTTAAGACTACCTGCTTAAGTCCCTAGTAATGCACGTTGAATTAAAGCACACTGTCGTTTATTGGGTCAGGCTCACCACGCAGGATGATACCTTGAATACGACACTGGGGAGGTGCACCCGCGGAAACCGGCCTTTATGGACGCGGTCACTTTGGGATGTCCCGCCCGAAACCCCGCAAGTGGTCAAAATAACAACTGCTTGGCACAGAGCGGTGGTATTTGCGGCTGACCGACAAAAATAGCTGGATGCGGCGTGATTAATGCGAGACGAAGCGTTGAGTAAATGTGCGATTAACTTGGCGTTGATACGAACGTTGATACGAAATCGGTATTTACCGACAATTTGAAGGCGCCTAGCTGCGCCATGCGTTTTGCCAAGATCAAGCGAAAATGCACGTGCCAGCATGCCGCTTAAATTTTGTGGAATATTCATAAACCTTTACTTTTCACAGTGGCGCAAAAATAATGCAAAGATACCTATACCTTTGGTACATGCGAAAATGTGTTCGTACTAACTTTGTGCAACATTTGTCGCTTGTCGGACACACTAGTCTACTCGCCATGACGCCACAACAAATCACGGCGGTAGCCTATGCTAGCGGACCCAAAAATATGCGGCAATAAAAAACGTTGCAATTTTCGCTGCTCTCTCGCCACTCCGTCGGGCCGACCGTCGGCAAGAGCGGGCGGGACGGGCGAATGGAAGAACGGATAAATATCTCGTGTCTTTAGTCTTAGGCTGAGTGTTGGAGAGTTCCTCCGAGTACCTGCCCGTTCGAATGTGATTGAAGGTCAACACTGGAATAAAGAGCTTGTTGCAACGATGCACTCGCTAAGTTAGGATTCTATCTTCGACTTGCTCTCCCACTAGCTATGTTAGAATTCCTAACAACTTCTACCAGCCGTGCGCCACGTACATGCTTGTCATGTTCCTTCGCATGCGCCTGCTTCGCGTGCTCGTGATCATGGGGCAACCGTAGGGTTGGTAAACATGGAGTACCTCCTGCTACAGCGCGCCTAGGCCATCGTCACTGGTAATCCTTCCATGGCGTTAAATCATGCGAATAAACGGCGGTAGGAGTTCGTTATAGTGAGAAAATGTCTGCTGTCAGCAGAAACTAAGTAGGTTTCTCGTCAGAAGTGCTGGAGGGCTAAGCTCATAGGTTGCCTCTAAAGCTTCTCCATTCTGATTTTATAACATGCGAAAGGTTTACGAAACCCAAACGTAGAGTTACCAACGACGATCTACTACAACGCAGAAGCGTGTGCATAGACAAATACAAGCTTTATACAATCCTGCTTAGTCAAATGCAATTATGCGAATGGTTGAGATGCATATGGCGCTTTACGGTTAATAAGTGTTTCGCTGAAACAACCCGATCATAGCCGTGTGATATCCGCAAATCAGTTATTAGTACTGTGACACTGTGACTGCTGTAGCGAAACGTATCCGACCGGCGGGTGGCTCAGCCACGGTTCTTCGACACTCGCTGCATGCTGTCGGCGGGAACGGCCTTGTACGCGATGCTGTATCCCTGTTGTTGGTTGATGAGGTCGGTGTGGAACCAAAGGAACATCTTGTTTGTCTGGGACGTCAGCGTCGTTCCCTGCTCGACGGCTCCGGATAGGCTAAAGGGAGACATAGTAAAGCTTATCCGTTTCCCTTCCGACCAAGGGGTTAATCGTCGTTGTACCTTCCCGTGTTTATATTACCTACGATCTTGCTAGTTCAGTTAAATAAACTGAAATAAGATCGATAAACGGAAGCCTTACCCTCCCTCCCCCGCCGTACGGTACGGCATGGTTATGATGATTGGGAAACCGATGCTGTACCGCATTCTGTACGAGGCGCGTAGCTAGTGGTAAGCCACGCGGCCACGGCCCCCCTCTGTCAGCCCGCCGAAGGCGGATTCTACAGTGAAAATGGGCTTTGGCGGAGCCAATTTTGACCCAATTACCCTGCTTGCCCTCCACCCCTGTCAGGGCTTGGGACCCCCGAAATGTTGGGCTGGCTACGCCCCTGCTCTGTACCGGGCTGATTCCCCCCCTCCCCCCGTACCGTACATCCTCCATATGAGTGTTCAAAATGAACTGGACTGTTGGAGGACTAGTCCATTTCGGTCAGTAAAGATTAACTTCATTGTGGGCACAACAGTGGTAGTGCCCAACATCGAATGGCTTACTTCCGGATTCGATTGTCGTCGCTCTTGTCGTCTCCATCGAAGACCTCCAAAATGTCACAGCATCCTTCCGTGTCGAAGTAGTTTACCGACAGCTGGATAACGTTGCCCTCGGGGACCTCGATTGCGTAGTTGCAGTCGGCGATGGCTGGGTAATCGTGCGGCCATCGTGGCGACACTAAACCACGTCTATTGTCTATATAAACGATCCAACATAGCTCCGAGACAAGGGCGAGCCAAAAACAGTAATAATACCCATCTTAGGATGGTTCGCACCCAGACTAACACTGAGGTTCTCGCATCAAGACGTGACCCAGAATCCTGCTACGACCAGTCCACATTCGTAGATTCCCAGGGATCTCCGGCAAACGTCACCCATACATAACTCCGTACCGTCCTGACCACGCCCTTACCCTACGTTGTATCTTACAGCACGGTATGGTACCGCAGTACGAGCCGTAATACGTTAAGTACGGTACGATACTAGAACGGGCCGGACTAATGCTAAGTTCGAGACAACACGAGCCGTACCGTGCTCCGTACTGGCCGACCTCACCCGTACCATAAGCCGTACTGTCCTGACCACCGGTACAGTACTCCGTACCGATAATCCGGCAGTACGGAACGGTACAGCCGTACTATCGGTACGGCTATAACCTTTGTTTCCGCAGGCTAAAGGGTCCTTAGTAGGGTCCAAAAGCTTACCGATTACGCCGAAGCCGTCCGTATACTTCAACGGAGGACACTTGGTATCGGCCGGATCGTTGTTGACATTTTCTGAAACATTTGCCCGTTGATTTTTATCGGTGCAAGCGACCGCTGACCTGGAATAGCGTCGTAGCGCGCGTAGTAGCCGACGTCGTTGCCCGTAAGATCACTGTAGAAGCGCAGCGTCATAACGTTTATGCCCGTCTTCGTGCGGATCGACTCGCTCGGTGGGTACACGTTGCCGGTGAGGTCGTAGAGGAGTTGGTTGTCGTCGACGTTTTCCCCGTTGTAGATGTAGAGGTGGTCCTCGAACGCTTCCAGGATAGACTCGTAGAACGTGAGCTCGACGATGTTGCCAGCAGGAACCTAGAGTTTTTGCGGTGAACCGGAATGATTAAAGAGAAGGTCTCTTTCGCTTCAACAAAGTCCTTGGAAGGAAAGCGGGAATATCCGGAAACGCTGCGTGCGGTGAGAGTTACCTCGCATGGACCAAAAAAAATGTCGAGATGTAGGAAAGTCAGCCATAGCGGACTACAAAACGAGGTAGCGGCATGCCAAGGTTGTACCTGAATTTAGCTTTTATATCTCCCTTTTAAAATCTTGTTTAGCTTTCGAGGAAAGCGATTCAGGCGCGGAGTTGCCACTCATTGCCGTACCTGCTACCTAGTTATGTGGATCGGCCGGGCTGAGGCTGTACTGGGNTTCTCGCGCCTTCTCCTATCAGTGCCCCTCGGCGACCTCATAAGCCTCCCTCCTTACGATAGAGACGATTGTGTGGTGGAAAACAATGTCCTTCTTTGCCGGTGCGGGCGACGGTGGAGCGCATGGAATGCGTCAAAAAAGGAAGACCATAATCCGCTTAGTTTTCTGTTTTAGCAGCGCAGAGACGCTGCACTCTGTCCTCGGCGCTGCATGGCAGTGCAGGAATGCGCGGAGGTGGCGGTATCCGGAGTGTGGAGAACGTCGTTCGAACTAGGCGATGATTAGTTATCTTTGACTGTGAAGTCTTGCGAAGAAGAAAACGGCGGATGCGATAAACCTGCTCTGACATACCCAGCAACGAATTTCTGATCGGATGAGTCAGTAAGACATTGTCAGTTGAGTGTCTTGCATGCTTGAGCGCCTCGAAACGTGCAAAATGATGCTGTATTCTACAAGCATGCGTGCATGCTGGTTACCGTTTTACACCACAAGGCCATCGGGATACGTAGTCGCTTCATAACTTCATAAAGAGCAGCGTAGGTAACGGTACGTTTCGGCTTTAGCGCCGTACCTAATACCAACCGTGCTTTCGAATTCGGCTTCTGAAATCATAGCTTTGGCGCATTCAGGAGTCTCCGCCGGCTCGGTAACCAGGTTCTGTTCTGAGATTCGAATTCGAATCGGATTTATTTGTCATCCCAGGATTTGGTCAGATTTTGTAAATCTCCCGTCCTCGAATACCCCCATGCGTACCTATGTGTATGGCCTTCCGCAACGCACCGAAATGTCGCCGGTAGCGTCCTCTCAGGTATTCTCATTAGCTATGCTCCGTACCTTGCCCTAAGCCATGACAGCGACTACGGAGCTGTTGAGTCTCTACTAAGGGGTGAAAATTCAGGGTGTTCCTTGATGCCGTCCTGGGAATTCGAGCACTTTCAGGATTCAAACCTTCGCTTTCGCGAATGTCAGACCTGCAGGCTCGCTACAACAAAGCAGAAGCCCTGAACCGTTTCAGTATGCACAAGCGCACCTTCCAGGACGTACTTTGTACCATTCGTCCTCCCCTTACGTTCCTGAACTTTTGCATGCGAGAGTCATATGCACGTTTTCTTACGACACGAGAGAGAGCTGGTCTTGCAGCGTGCGTCACCGATGACCTCCGTCGGCCTAATCCGTTTGATAAGACGCGAGTGATCGTTTAAATTCTTCGCAGCGAATGCGTCAACAACAAGCGGTTTGTCGCTGTTGTCGTGCGTGAAAGCTCATTATGTGGGTTAATCCGGTCTAAGTAGAGAAATGTGGTTGCGATGACGTCCCTTGGTAGAGTCCATGCTGTGATAGAGTAGACTGCAACAGAGCGTAAGCCAGCATAGGTTCAGTTATGAGAGCATCCTTCTGTGCCAATACAGGTCTTTGGCCTCGGCTTTTCGCGTAAGCACGCTAGACTTTCTCGACAACACATCAAAGGACATCAAACAATGAAGATTTATGTGATAAATTCTGGAAGTACGGCACAAAGGTACGAGGGTACGAGGATACACGAGCTCTACTGGCTGTCTACTAGTGAGTGTAGTGCAGCCAATTTTTTTCGGGGCGGAATAAATACTCGTGTACCATGGCCCTAAGAATACAGTTCCCCCCTGTTAAACGTACTAACGGTTACTAGCCTAACGTTTGCGCTGTCAAAGCACCGGAACAAGCCCTCTGTTGTAGTTTAACGAAAATTTATCTAATGACCGTGACGCTGCATACGCAGTGGAATAAATGGACGAAGTGTATTCCGAAAGGGATGAAGGCGTCCGTTGACGACCACATTATTGAGGGAAAACGTCCGCGGAGAACTGGATAGTGTCGTTCTTCAAGAAGCCCTTCGACTCATCCAGCAAGTTCTGGAAATGTATAAGTACGCAATTGCAAAGCTACCTCACACCTAGCGCACAAGGTAAAATACATTTTTTTTAAACTTACACTGATGTCAGCCATGTGATCGAATCCCCAATCGAATGCCTCCTTGTTGAAGGTATGTACTCCTGCACCGTGGACGATATCAGACGTGTACAGGCGGTAATTGACCACCCGAAGGTTTACTTTGGCCTTGTACGTCGAAGCGTCGCCGCGGCCGTCACCGGCACATTGCAGGAAGAGACCCAAGCGTTTCGGCGACGATGCAATTAACATTGCCATAAGGTTCCACTTAAAGCTATCGTGGATGCGAGCCGGTCCGAAACGCTGCTCTTCAACTTCTGCGCTGGCGAAAGTTTTGAAATCCGTTAACGAGAAAGGCACGGAGAAGTAAGTAGATTTCTTAGCTAAAAATGGCAAGCCACGCAGTCAGAATTCAGAACTGACACGCACCTTTTCGATTGGCCTTAAACCAGTTGGAGCGTTCTCCTGTTGCGAACCACATGAAAACGTCGTTGACCTTCTAAATAAACCGCTTATGTGTTGAATGAAGCTACTTTTGCAGAATATCCCTTGACCATGCTGCATGGAACCATAGCTCCCGCCTGGAGGTCAATTTTTTGGCTTAAAAGAGATCAGATCAAATCGATTAGCTCAACACGATGATGGAGCCCAACAGCAATAAAAATCGTTGAATAATAACAGAAAAATCGCGGTTGATCAGGTGGCGTACTGGGAAAAAGTTGCCTCCAGGGGGGGCTATCCTGAAAAATGGAAACTTAGCGCTAACAATAGCAGAACTGGGACTAAAATTCCTGAGCACCGATACAGAGGCCGGAACCGACGGGTCTCGGTTTCGAACAGAAATTTTCAGCATCAAGTTGTTCCAAAAGTGCATGTGCCATTTCGAGTACTGCTAGAACTACCTGCGTAGGGTTTGCACTGAAATAACAAAGACCTGCATGGAGAATCGGCGAATGCTTGGTCAGCTACGATCGCCCGAAAATCCTAATGTCGGTGGTGTTCCTCATGGCGACAGACAGACAGAGACTAGATCCCCGCGCTGAACTATACCCCGCAATGCTTATTCCAGACGTGCTCGCTGAGGTGCTCCACTTCTTCGATCGTCGGTATCTTACGCAGCTGCAGCTGCATGGCCGTGGCCTACGCGACATCGTCGACGCAGCGTGTCCCAAATTCCCACTGGCTTCCCTTGCCCGGATAACTTTTCGAGTATTGCCGCCTGGCAATGCCGTCGTTGAAATGGAGAATGCCGACTACGAGCGCATCGATATCGATACACTTGACTTGTTTGACGCAGTGCGCGACGTCAAGGTACTGCTACAGAAATCCTACGTCCGCCGATTCGAGTTATGCGCTCATTCCAGGTAACTTGTTCTTTACTGAGGTAACGTATGCATATTCGAATGGGTCTAAGCAGCCTTGTCTCGGGATGGTGCTAGCCCTTCGTAGCATACCGCATGTGCTTATTGCTGAAAGGGGGTCGGTGTGAACTGACGTGAGCCGCTGGTCCCTCATGAGGCGGTAAATTAGCACCGAACGACCGCTTTCACGGTGTGGACCACCCGCGTGCCGTTGTCCCAGCCGTTAAAAACGGTGCTGGCGCCGTACCCAACCAGGAATTTTAATGGTCAACCGTGAGGCGAAGCACATGTTAATGTGTTTCCTACCAAATTTGTGAACTCGTCGAAATCCTCTTCCATGGAGACCCGTTCTCTTGCATTGAATTATCGCTCACCTTTACTTTGTTCCGCTTTTAGGCAGGAAATCGTCACAAAGCGTCAGTGGAGCGCCTTAGTGTCCGCCGTTCAGTCCGCGACTATACAAATGATCGATCTTAAATGGTTGGACCTCACTGACGTGGAAGCGGACCAGGTCAAGCGAATCATCAATGTATCATGCCTTGAGGAGGTTGTGCTGAAATGGTGCCGCGTTCGAAGCGCGTCAATCTCTGATGCTTTCCTGTCTCTCTGCCGAGACAACGGCGTCACCCGTCTCATGATCAACGACAACGACGTCGTGGACGGACCCAGCCTTGCGGTGACTGAGAAAGCGATTTTCGACTACTGCTTCCGCACCGATGTACGTCACGGCACTAACAAGCTTCGCCTGTCGATAGGTCACGTCAGCAACTCGTTTCTGCGTCGACTCATAAAGGTAGTTCGGCATGGATTCTTATACCTTCCTGGTCAACAGCTGAGAGAGCAAAAAAACGTGTATGCCATTTGTCGGTGCTAGTAGATCCGCATATTTCCTCGAAATCCAGTAATTAGACTTTGTGGAAATGAGGAATTTCACCGAAGCCGAAAAATTCGGTTCGGCAGTTCTATCATTAGGGCGGGGGACACGTCGCTCTCTAACAGTACGGTGCCATAAAAGATCAAAAAGTTGTAAGCTCTTACCGTTTCAACCCATTTTCATTTAGACAATGGAAAACGCACAAAGCGACCGGCCTTACGTCTGTGAGTTCGTCGGCTTGAACGAACTATCGGACCGAGATGAATTTCGGCAGTATGCCGTACGATGTTCAGTCCTAGGGATGACCTTAAGAATTCCATTCTCTCGCGGTTCCTACGAATCCTTCCACGTATTGCACTATGATTGCGCACTAGTTTAATTTTTTTGAACGAATAAACTCCGTTTGACCTGTTTCAGAAAGGTGGAACACTTAAAGGCGTAACTGTCCGAAAGCGGAACTGCGAAATCAGAACGCTTAAGAACACTGTTTAAAGTATTCATTTGGGGTACTGCCAAAGCGGAGCTGCACAGCCGGAAAGGCTCAGGCGTTTGACAAGCACGAGCACCGTTTCGCAATTGTAACTGCTTATTAATCTAAATCAGTCGGTTCGATAGTGTTAATCAGCAGAGGCAAAGCTTATAAGCTAAGGTTGCTCAGTTCGAAGAGCACTTAGTAATGTTTACGCCAGTCGTCTAGCATCAGTGGAGCAACGTAAAGCCCTACGGCATTCAATCCGCGAGCGTGGAGGTAATCGCTCTTGAACAGCTGGATCTCGCTGACGTCAACGCGGGTCAGATCGAGCAAATCCTCGGTGCATCATTTGTATTTGTATTTGTATTTTTATTTACGTGATCACGCACGTGACAAAGAAAGTCAACATGGAAATACAAGCGTCATCATGAACAAAAGTGATAGAAGTCATCTAAAAACGTGGTAGCAGTTATAGCCGTTATCGAACATGCAAAGTAGCATAGAGGCTTAAGTCAGTCCTGAGCAAAGCATTCTTGAAACCTGAAACATTGCTGATAGTTACCAAGCCAGCCTTACGTAGGTTGCGCTAAGGGACTGCGGCCTTCGAACTGCGTCAATCGCTGACGCCTCTCCGACTCACTGCCGAGGCAATGGCGTCCTACAGAACCAGTCTTACGATCTGAGCAACGAGCTCGAGGATGCGCGCATTTTATCGGCGACTGAGGACGCGATTTTCGACTACAGTTTTCGTCCCGAGGATCGTCGTATAAGATGATACTACGGTTGACGGCAGTTCTCGTCAGCGATTAGTTTCTGCTACTGCTTTCGAACGTACTGCTGCAGAAGTCGTACGTCCATCACTTCGAAATACGCGAGCATTCCAGATGCGTCGTTCCCTAATTGTAGGCGGTGTGTGCATAGTCCACAAAATAAATCAAAATAATATTTTTAATAAAAAGAAGAATTAACAAAATGAACTGATCCATTACATTATGTGCATTGGATTCGAGCAAAGCATATTAGACTCTAAAATGCTTTGCTCGCGATGCTTCTAGCTCTTGGAACATGAAAACGGTATGGTCGCGGACTCAAGATGTGTTCCCGCAAAAGTTGCTAACGGGTCAATAGTGCGGGAAAACCATTTCCAAACGTGTTTCTTGTCAATTTTCCGTCAAAACGTAAAAAAAACATGCTTCTAAACTAGTACGTTTAAGATTCCCAGCTTTGGGCAGCTTAAAACCCGATTTTACACATGTAATATTACAGGGGGTGGGGGGGCAGACCCCTGATTACGTTATGATTACAGGGGTAGGAGGGGAGTAAAAAAAGGCGATGTAATGAATACAGACTTTCTGGACGGCCCCTTAAGGTAGCTGTTTGCGTCGCGTCTATAGCGATTATACCAATTACGTCTGCCGTCACGGATTTTCTGGACGTTCACTAAAACGTACTCAACAGCATTAGGTCCTAAAATAGCAGAACTTAAGCAATCGTCGGCAATGCTAATCCCGGATCGGCAATCATTTCTTTCTTCGCCGCTATGCCATGAAGCTGCAGATGTATGGCCGAGGCCTACGCGACATCGTATTTTAATGGGAATTATGTCATGTTGAACGGTCGACAAGCAATCTCCAAAAGTTTTTCAGTAGCATCTAAAGTGTTCGACAAATTTTTGCCAACATACGGTCAACAGTTTAGGTAGACGTAGTCAACAGTGAAAACGGCCGTTTCCGTTTTCCGACCGGTCTTCACAGGCCAGCTTCTCGGCACAGCGGGGTGGCGGTCCCAGATGGATCGCTCGCGGGACGGCCTCGAATTTTTGCCGTTTTACCGCGCCTTGCCGACCCGTTTTTTTGCAGTTTTTGTGCAACCGCTCGAAAATTCTAAGAGAACGGGACGGCAGCAATTTTCTCCACACTTACGGGTCGTTTGTCGACTATCTCTAACTTTAAGCTATCGTGATGTCGTACGTCTACCGCTTTAATTGTGCATTACATCTCCGACATTCGTGAAACTCAGTCATCCTACCCTACTCTGCTGTCTTCATGCGAGATACTGGACTCGGCTTATGGTCATATCATTCAAACTATTTTCACTATCACGCTTGCTTCATATACCTAGGTAAGAAGTCGTCGTCTTTATTTAGAGACTCAGCACAGGCAAAATATTAGGATATTCTAGGAAGCAAATGTTCGACTTTAGAGAGAAACGTTGCAACCGAAGAACGTTGTGTCCCGCAGGTCCAATACTTAGCCTTAAACCCGTTGGTCCACCGGACCGGCCGCGAATCGGATCGTGCCGCCGGCGGTAGCTTGGCAACTGAAAAGAACAGTTCGCAACTGTCAGCCCGTCGAACAACATCATAACACACCTACTAGCAGCGGTGAATCGCAAACATAGAAAGTCAAAGCAACGAATCTTCGAACATCGAAAAACGTTTTTTTTAAATTTCGAACTGCAAAAACGAAAATTTTTGAAAAAAAAACCTGAAAATCAA
This sequence comes from Aphelenchus avenae, assembly GCA_020875895.1. NCBI lineage: Eukaryota > Metazoa > Nematoda > Chromadorea > Rhabditida > Aphelenchidae > Aphelenchus > Aphelenchus avenae. The sequence goes on from JNEY01000212.1 coordinate 56,124, forward strand.
AACCTAAGGGCATAAGGGAAAATACTTCGAAGATTGGTTAGTCGATAGACCCGTCACTACTAGAGATCGGGACCCGTACCGTACTGCGGCCCGTACCCGTACCCGTACAATATGGGTACGGTGTACGGTCCGGGGGGGGTCAGTACGGTACGGTGTACCGTACGGGTGGGTCCAGTACGGTACGGTGTACGGTACTGGTGGTCAGCCCCGATCTCAAGTCCCTACTAGTCAGGCCGATCTACTTTCTCCTGAGAAAAAAATGGGCAAATTTCGATCAGTCAAGCAAAAGTCTTTTGGAAACTCAGGAGGGCAAAGCTGTTTTATGATATTTTTGCATTTTTGCTTAATTTTGGAAATCTGTGCTGCTACAATCCAACCAGGTAAAGTGTTTGAGGCATGAAAGAAGAGGGAGCTTCGCTGTTAGAGGAAGCTCACTGACAGGGGGTTTACGCATGCGGACGCTGCCGTACCTGTACTTGATGCCGTCCCGGATGACCTGGCCGTTGAGCGGGATGGTGATGCCGTCCTTGGAGATGCAGTTCACGACCTCGACGGCGCCGCTGTCGCGGCACGTCTTGTTGAAGCGGTGGTTCTCGATCCAGTACTCGCCTGAAGCGTCATTTATAATCATCTGCCATCGTTCGCTTTAACGAAGGAAAAGGGATAGAACTAGTCTAAGAAGCTCGCCACTCCCGTACCGAATTTTTGAGCATCGAACACCGTATAGTAGCGCGGGACGGACAGTGCACCAAGCGTGTACGAGACCAGCAGCTTGGCGTCGGCTAGGATTAAACCCAGCTTAGAACAGGCCGTTAAACCGAGACGCGAGGAAGGATGCTAATTCTACAGTGCTGATAATATGCCATAGGGGTTTATGCCGATAGTCAAAATGTGAGGGACAACTACGGCCATGGTTGAGAATTTTAGAGTAACGAATATGGCCAATTAAAAAAAGCAGAAAAATATGTTAAAACTGGCCAGTAGTACCCCGCGTTTTATAGCGAAAAAAACTAAACGGCCCCCTTATTTTTGTCCCTTTATTCTTGTTTACTCAGAAAAGCTGTACGTTTCTTAAAAAAAATAAGCCGGGCATTACTGTGAAAAACTGTCGTATTTATTCGAAGCCTTTAAAAATTTGAAAGCCCCCCCCCCCTCTACCCAATCCCACCTGACTCCCTAGCCGTCACCCACAAACTTTTGGGTCATCGTTTTGTCTTTGACCGATTTTTGTTGCTTCGGCCGGCCACCGATATTTTATACGGAGAAGAGAAACAAGTGTGATGTATCCAAAATGTACCACGTGCTGCGTCCTAGAGTGCGCATAGCGCTACAAAACATGGCACGGCACACAGCCATAAATTAGCTTGGAATTTTTCAAGTCATGTAGTTTTGAACTAATGTGACAACGGTGTAAGACGAAAACACGAGCCGCTAACCGTCCAAAAAGCCTTGGAAACGTGATGCCGCGTACAGCTACGTATGCCGTTGGACAGCGCTAAGACTTACCCACAGCGCGCTGCTGACCACGCTCGTCGATGCATCGCACGGAGGTCATCGACTGCGGGAGACGCTCATTGGCGCGCACCGCCTTCGCGCCACGGAACACCACCGTGCCGTTGGCGTACTGGGTGCACTCCATCGTGAAGCCGTTCACGTCCTTGGAGCCGTTGACGGGGATGCGCTCGCCGGTCTCGGTGATGCAGGCGACCAGACGACGGACGCCACCGGGACGGCACTCGAGCTCGAAGGACTTCTCCTGCCAGCGGCTGCCTGAAGGCCAGAGTATTGGCATGTAACTTGAGCTTTTTCGTATTTCCGCACGGTAGAAACAAAGCATAGTAAACGTCGGCAGTCACACAGATAGTACGGGCGTACCGTACCGTACTCCTACTGTACGGTACGGAGTACGGTACGGGCTGAGTCAGTACGGTACAGTGGACGTCCAGTACGGCAGTACGGTACGGCTTGGACTTTCTGGCATTTTATAACGAGTACGGGCCGTACTACGACCGTACCGTACCGTATTACGGCCCGTACCGTACTGTACGGTACGGAGTACGACACGGAGGGGGTCAGCACGGAACGAAGTACGGTACGGCGGGGGTCATTACGGTACGGAGCACGGTACGGCTGCCGACTGTCGATCCTTAAGACATAGGTCCAGCGCATTGTGCCGCACCGGTACCGTATTTTGTGCTGGGTTCGCTTCATACCGTCCCAATTATGTGGTGCTCTTAGCCCGTGTTCAGTGCCATCGTACTACGTGCGTTTGTTTCCGGCATAATTCCGCTAAAGACGGGAACAATGCGCGTACGACGATGTGGTACAAATGGTTTTGCCATCAAGTTGACTCCGTACCAATAGTCTGTCTTTCTCCACAGGTCACACGTTTACGCATCGCATTCTGGAGCAGATCCGGTCTCACACACCATCGAGGCGCTGTTTCTAACGCACCGTATTCTATCGGATGCATGAGGTCATCATTTTCAGGGAACTGGAAGGCTGGTTAAATTCGGATGTGAGATTCTTATTCGGACGGGGGTTCTTTTCAAAGAACGGCAGTTGAACCTGCACTTCCCATTATTTGGCGCTATACTCGGACCGACCCTTCCCGCAGCGGTTGAGATTTGGATATGACGTGGGTCGTTCTTCCTTATTCCATGTCATACATCACATGAAGATTTCCAATGAAGCGACCCTCATCGTTCTGATTAAATACGACTAACCGTGCCGTACAGGGCTACTACTTGGTACGGATGTATGCGTGTGGACAGTACGGTACGGAGTGCGAAACGTCGCACAAGACAATGAACAGGCTGCTGTACTGGCAGTACTTCAGACCGTAACGTGCCGTACTGCCGTACTGAGCGGTACGGAGTCCGATACTGTTGGGTTCAGTTTGGCGCGGAAAGCAGCAGGCGGTCTCTCCGATCGGCCTACGGACGTATCCAAAAAGGGAGTACCATTAAATGAGTCCCGCAATATGACTTTGATGTACTCGCATCAAAAAGTTAAGTCGTTCGTTGCATGCTTGGGCAAGTTGAAAAAGCCCTTGGTGACCTTTGGAGAAAAGCATAAACTGCAGCCCTTACCCGGTCGATGTCCGTCACATCCGGCATTCGGATTGGCGCCCTGCACGAGGGTGACCATTCCGCGCTCGTCCATCTGGCATCGCCACTGATCCGAGCCGTCGTCCAGCGAAGAGTTGATGAGGATGCGGGCGCCGGTGGGCGAGAGGCACGCGACCACCTCCGTCTTCCAGGAGCCGTTGTCGAAGATCGTGCAGCGCATCACGAATGCGCCTCGCTCGGTCTAAAACGTGGGCATAAGTCGAGAGGGAAACTTAGCTTTAGTGGGCGCGCTGGGATCCTCACCAGCAGCGTCCCTTGTTCCTGCAAGGCGGATGGTCTTTGCCGGAGAATATCGCATAGGTATTGGACAAAATCCTTAGAAAAACCCCAGGTTATGTGTGTGCCTAGCAAAACATCGCCTAGCAAAAGCTTAAGCTACGAACAGCGGTGAATATTACGCTAAGCCGGTGGAAGAGCTTACCGACATTTTGGACCCTTTGGGCTTCACTAAAAAAGTCCATCCACTAATGCGTGGAATTGGGCTAATAAAGATTACGTGCCACCACAAGTGTTGCTTACCCATTCGTCGCCGTTCCTGTAGGTGGTGCCGCCGTGTCGGCAGGCCTCCGAGAGTCCAAGCGCCGCGAGGACGAGGGTCGAGAGAGCCAAACCGAGCATGCCTAAATGCGTCCATCTTTTCTCTCGTACAAGGCTGCCAAAGCAAACAAGCGACATCGAGAATCGTCATCGTAGCACTTAGCGCGAAGAGCCTTTATACAAGGAGTCTCTTAATGTCGGCTGTGAGCGAATCTGGAAATGGACCGCCAACGAAAATAGGAAACTTAAGACATGTCGGGGTTTATTCGCAGGCAATCATTTAACCTTCTACGCATTCTACAATGCGCTTACATGCACTAAGTAATGACTGATCACTGTCACTTGCAAATGTGCAAAAATTTGACACTGGCTCGTCTCATTGGCCAATCAAAAAATATAGATGCGAACTCTGCTAGGAAGGTTTTGTTTTATTAAGTGGAGGAGTGGGGTTATTCCGCTTAAACTTTTATCCCAGCCCCGAAACATGTCCATATCCGCATGAGCTCAACCGTTTCAGCGAGAGTGAATTAAAATGCCGTCGATTGCACCTGGAATTCCAATTGACCTGTGGCCGGTAGCAGCAACACCTGCATCAAAAAGTGAGAAGTTCCTATTCCGAATTTCCGCATTCCGTTTTTCTCGAATAACGTTCATCAGTATACTGCACAAGTTGATTTCCTCACTATCAAATTTGGGTACCCCATTATGCACTCCATGCGAGGCACTCGTACAAACATTTTCGTGGTACGTAGTCGAACTCAATTTAAAATAACAAAACGCCTATCGAGTAACTGCGAAAAACGGCCCTTAATCTACCAGAAGCATCGAGAAGGATGCATAAAAGCGCTTGATCGCCGGGCGTAATCGGAATCCGATCCCGGCCGACAAATGCTTCTCTCATCCGGGAAGCCGCGGCTGATCGGCCCACGGTCCCGGCGGCGGCTATTTCCGCAGGGGTCATTTATCTTCGGGCCCTCCGCAACCGATGGCCGCCGCCGTTAGCGCATGAGAAAATCACAGGAAAAAAGCGACGCGAAGAGGAGCAGAAGCTTCTCCTCACCCAGCGACGGGAAGACGGACGACATCCCGATGGGAAAGAGGAGGAAATCACTGGCCGATGCTAGCGAGAACAAAGCCTCAAAGTGGTGAGGCGTCGCGCCGCTAATTTTTGGCCAGCGGCGAAGTTTTCGAGGACTGCGGACGGCCACGCCCCGGCGGCCGCTCGGCAGAGGTGGCGGCGTGTTAGGGTCGAAGGTCAGGCGGCAAATGAGCGTGAGCTGAACGGAAATGGGGCAAGTGTGAAGGGCCGCGTAAGCAGCAGAAGGGCTATTTCTGTCAGAGTAAGACGCCCATCTGATCCTTCGCACATGTTAGTCACCATTGGAGCCACCTGACAAACAAGCGACAGAACGCGTAAGCGTTTCTGGTCCGTGGGTACTACCCCAAATTTGGTGTGGTACCCATCTTGAGGCGAGAAGACTGCTTTCTCATGTGAATGAGTCAGTTGCAGACGATAACACCGCCATTTGCCATGCCTGTTGGCGGTAGGTGGCGCAATCAGGCATTTAATTCGCGTAGTACCCGAAATTTTCCGGCTGACGCAAAAAGTTACGCGTATTTTCTAGGTGTGCTTTCTGGCACGTTTCTAGGTAATACGCGATTTAGCGGTATTGCTTTCAACGTCAACGTAGGGTGAAGCCGGTCTTGGACCATTAATTTGCGATCAAGATTACCAGGGCTTCAGATGGAATTTGCCCCGAAAAAATGCCTTGGTCCCCCCTTTGGTACTTTTTTACAATTTCAAATTTTTCCCCTTTTCACACGCCGTATATTTTACACTGTTTAAACCGAGTACTGCCCGCCGCAGGCGCCGCCAGAGCAATTTCTGGGCTTACTGGGCAAACTACCTTTGAAAATTCGCGTTTTGGGCCAGCCGCAGGCGAGGTGAGCCAATAAACGTAGAGTTTCCCGAAGGGAAACGACGTATTTAGCCCGCGGCAGACGACGCCAACGGTTTTCCTGGCTTTTTATGAAACTTCCTGTTGAAAATTTGACCCATCTGCAACTTCCCCCCCCCCAGGGGAGGCGATCTGGAAGCACTGAAGATCACTGGATACCGATCAACTGCTGAATTCTGTTACGAACAGCAGAAGAAATGAGTCACGACAAGTCTACCGGGAAGCTGCTTACACCAAGATTTTATCGCGAGATGGACAATGCAAGAAACATTCAATCGTTGCTAAAATATGCGTCCTCTGGGAGCCATTTATCCGCTCCAATGCGGAAGTTGTGTCCTCCAGCAAAAGTTCGCTCTCAAGGCGGATTAATTTTTCGTTGCGAAGCATTCTTGCGAAAATGTTCTCGTTCGACGTGCTCGTTAATTGCATAATTAAGATGACCTTGACCAGTGAGAGGCGACAGACGCCATGCATGGAAAACGGACAAGTAAAGGCAAATGCACTTTTGCTCCAAAAACATCATCGTGCCTTCCACGAAAACCGCAATGGAACGCCAGTTCAGAAAGGTTTAATTTTGGCCGAAGGTCACTGAATTACGGAAAACGGATCGGAATCCGCAATCCGGACGTCGGAGTCGGACGTCCTCAGCAGGGACTACATGTCAAAGAAAATTTGGCAACCAGTCCGAGCACAGTCTAAGCTCTAAACTAGGACTAACACTTCCCGTCTAATCTAGGCTTGACGTCGGTCTCCCGCTTAGTTGCATTCGCTGAACCAGCGTGGTACGTGTGTGACTTTATGAGCAAGTAAGGATTACAAGTGGCTCAGCGATCAAATCGTTCTTCGTAACCGGGCATTGCACACCAAATGTGAGAGGGGCGAGGAAATACGTCGGATCAGCGGATGTGTGATAGAACACCAGGAACGATGCAACAAGAAGTACACGCACGAAGGTAAAGGAAAAGGTAAACACACGTGAAAGACATCGGTAGATGAGACAAGGCGTTGAAAGACAGTGTGTGAAAGACAGCACAAGGGTAGTGAATACGAAGCAAATATATCTGTTTCGCAAAAAAAAAGTTTAGGCAAAGTGAAAGACAACGGATTGTACGAGTGAGTGTATGGGAATAGTGAGAGGTCTCTGGCACAGCACAAGCATGTTATTTGGTAACGATTTTTCGGAACGTGACCGTACTAAAGGTCGTAACAGCATTTTATGTGCCCGCGTACGGCACATTTTCCCACCGTACTGTACCGCAGCACGTCAAAGTACCGCTCTCTGTGTCGTTGGTACGTCACCGAGAGGGTACAAAAGTCTCGGCACAGTGTAAGGAAATCACTATTTGCCACCAAAAATCACTATTTGCCACCAAAAGCTCTGTACCGTACTCTGATACACAGCACGGTACGGAGGGAGGTATGGATGAAATCGGGGTGTAAAATTCGAAACTAACGTCATAAGAGCCTTTCAGAGTTCTGAAGTCGGTCCCCCGCCAAATTAAGCGCCCTTCAAGAGCCTCTAATGCCATGCATTGTGCCGCGCCTTTTGCAGAGTGCACATCCTCAAACAAAAACAGCACATACTTAAAGAAGGGAACAAATTGGATTGAGTTTCGCCGCCGCCTGCGTCGACTAGGTGGAGTGAAGGCCGCCGAAGGCGATGGCGGTGGAGCCGGCCAGCGAGAGCTTCGTGTTCAGCGCCACAATGCGATGCCGCTCGATCTCCGTGCGCAGCGTCTCGACCTGGAAGCGTAGGCGGAGGTTCTCCTGCTCGAGGATCGCGGCCCGCACGGCGACGTCCTCCTCCTAAACGGAAAGAAACTTGAGTAGCAGGGCACAACAACGGCTAAGGTCAAAGAGTAATTGAGTTTTGGGCAACGGACAATTGGCCGCTTCGAGGCGAAATTTGACTTGAATGCGGGCTAATGGCCCGGTGGGGACAGGAATACCTAAGCAACAGCAAAATACGTTTTGATGGAAATAACTCTGGGTAAAGTGGGCATCTGTGTGGCCGCCGAATCCATCGTCTAGATTTAACCAAGAACAAAATTCAACCCAATGCTGGAATGCAAAATACTCAGCCTGTTCATCACGCTGCAGAAAGTCCGCGACTAATGACGCATTGACATTCTTCGCTTCTCACATACTAGTTGATCTAAGAGAAGCGGCTAGGGAAGGTAGTGGTAGAAAAAGACCTGTCGATAAGGAGCGGCAACTGGTACCTGTACCGTACTGAACCCCCGAAATCCGTACTTCATACCGCACTGACCCCACCCGTACCGTAGTCCGTACCGAACTGTACGGTACGGCAGTACGACCATAATAAAGTACAGCACGAGTACGGGCCTTACTAGTGCTATCTATCGAGAAAGCTGGAGCCGTGCCTTACTCCGTACTGGCGGACCCCATCGTATCGTAAGCCGTACTAGCCTGACCGACCGATAGTATACCAGGTGTACGGCTGCCGATCTTAATCGTCGCGTCATATGTGCCAACGTTTAAGAATTTACTCGCTTCGCTTCTAAGAACTGTTTCCTGTAGGAAAGTCGCAAGTTTCCTCTAGGAACTGCAGCAACCTAACGTTCTAATCCGCTAGTAAACTTTGCTCGCGAGCTGTAAATTGCTTTAAAGTCCTTCATCTAGTTCCTCGCTAGGCATAATTTTTCTGCAGCATGCAAATAAAATTTGATCATGGAATGATTTTCGCGTTTTGTGTGCATGTACGTGGTTAATTTTTTCCGTTGCGCAACAGACGTTTTCGGAGAATTCCCCTAGACCGTCAGACATTCTCTCTGATGTCCGTTCTAATGGGATCGACGGAGAAAAAGCGAAAGTTTCCGGCGTGCGCGACGCAAAAGAAAATAATTTACACAAGGTCGCCCTCGTCTGACGCGTTCCAACCGCCACCCGCTGGGAGGTCCGCCCGCGCGCGCCGAATGAGGGGAAGTTGCGGATGCGCGAAAATGCGTCCAAACATGGAACTCAGGGCAACCCTGTGCGGGGGACGGGGCAGGGGCCGTCGGCGCAAGCCGACGGGGGCCGGAGATCGGGCGCCGGGGCCTGACCCCAGGCCCCCTCCTGCATCCGGGACTTGGCCAAAATTATCCCACATTGGCTTAAAAAATCACCAGAATTCGCCCCGATCGACGACTTTAAGTAGTTTTCGTGTTCATTCATTTCCTTACTTTCATGTTTTTTGGGCTAAAGCTATCTTCATTCAAGAGCTTTCCGCTTGTACACCGCTCATTTTGTTCAGTAAAAGGGTCGCCGCGAAGACTTTAATGAAAAAGGGGGCCTGGGGGGCCGGCCCCCACTAGCTTCCTGGAGGCCGGGCCGGGGCCCGAAATCTCGGCCCACGTACAGGGTTGCCCCAGGGTCGACAATAAGAATATTGTCTCTAAAATCGTTTGAACCTCACACACCGTCCGACTGTTTTATTAACGGTCATGTACTTAACCAGAAATCTCTTTCTTGGAGGTCACCACTTGGGACAACCAGACACATTTGAAAGATTGCACCGCTCCAAACCTCTCGCTAGGTCACTCAGGGTCTTTCACGAGGACTCTTACCTAATTTTCCTGCAGCAACCTGCTTGGCAAAACAATGTGTAGGGGTTAGCTGACAAAAAAACTGATAAATACCAACGAAAGTATGTGTCTAAAACACGCAGACCGGCTGCTCTAGAGTATTTTTACCTTACCTAGACGGCGTAGGCGCCATCTGAGAGATCCTTGGGCTCATCAGAATAAATCAAAGCTTGGAATTTGACTACAACTTGTTTGGTTTTGCTTCCCTTACTCCAAACGCTATCGAACAGCAGTCACACTCTGGTGAAACCCCGGCATAACCCAAGTGGGCAGTGCAGGAGATCAGCGGCAAACGCTGCTTACCAGGGCTGAGGACTTTCCAAAAAAACCGAATCCGAATATGAAGCAAAACGACCGAATTTTCGAAGCACGTATTAAATTGGGAACAACGGCAGCAACTGATTCACAACGATCTTGGACGGTTTTGAAAGCGTTCGCGATCAGCTGAAGTAGCTCGACGCCCATTCGAGCCATGTCCCATCACTCGTCTTTTTGCGACTTTTTTGCGATCATTACGTGCAGTACGGGTCCATTGCTTCGAAACTGGACTGCTACACAAAAGATTCGGAAATTCGGCCCAATTTTTGGAAACCGAATCCGAACCAAAACGACGGAATTTCCGAATCCGAATCCCCAGCCCTGCTGCTTACCCTCCTCTTGCGCGTGTCGCGACTCCTCTTGGCGGCGTCGTTGTTCTTGCGCCGACGCTCCCAGTAGGCGTCGTCTCGCACCAGCTCCTTACGCTTCTTGTCGCACAGGGAGGACGAGGACATGATCACTTTGCTCTGCGTCGAGGGCCTCGAATTCGAGGACGAGCTGCCGCCGTCACTGTCGCAGGTGGAGGAGACGAGTTGCTGAAAATGTTCGGATTGACGCAACGGCAACACAACCACTTAGATGGAAAATGTGGGTTTTCTCATTTCGGTCATTATGCTAAGATAGAGTTCGCGGGTCGTGAAACGGGACGGTCCGCTCCGTTTCCGTGCCGTCCTAAGAACGGAACGGCCCGGCACGGCAGTGGAGTAAGGACGGTGCGTTTTCCGTTCAGTACTAGCACGGGACGGATCACGGAACGGCTAGAAATTCATGCCGTTCTCTGCCCTTTTAGTGTAGAACGAGACGGAAAAGTCGTTTTGGACGCCGTTCCGTGCTGGGGTCGTGCTGGCACGGCACGGAGCCGGCACGGCGGAACGGAGGACAGGACGGGACGGCCGTTACAGAGCGGACCCCGGCACGGGGCTGTAGCCGCTAACTCTATGTTAAGAACAATGTGTTCGGCGGATAGACCGTGCATGCTTCCTTGTGCTGATGAAGCACGACGAGAAAAGAGAAATCGTTGTCATGTGGCTTATAAAAATTTAGCTCTATTACGCTTGCGCAAGTCACTCGTCGGGGACGTGACGAAAGCAAAGAGTGAAGTCATCGAAGAAGTGAGCAAAGTCGCGAAGCTTCTGGCAGGTTCGATACCTTAGGCAAATGCCTCCCGAATCGAGGACGCATAGTAACATGAATATGAGAAACTATTTAAGTGATGCCTGCTTGCGCTGACGTGGCCTGCGAATGCACACGTCACCCGAAAAGACCGAAAAGAGTAATAGCGCTAAAAACGCTAGGAACAGATGGATTACCGCCACCTAGGATCAAGAAAACCGATAGCAAAAGTGGTATTTTGGGGCCTGGGCGAGCTAAGTATGAAGAAAGTGCGAATTGTGGAGCTCTCAGGACAAAAGGAGCTAGCCAAGAACGTACATTGCCAGGCGGGCTTATTTCTATTCGTTCATTGAGGCATACAAACATAGCCTTTAAATGGATCAGAGCTATTGCAGTAATCTACCTAGTACATGGCAAGAACTAGGGATGATATGCCGTACCGTGCCGTTCCGACGGAACGGAAAACGGCACTGAGAGGGTGTCAACGCGGAACGGAAAACGGCAAGAGATCAGCACAGAACGGAAAACGGAAGGGTTGCTGCCAAGAAAGAATGAAGCCACTAGAACCATTCTATAAGCTCAATTTTTGAAAATTTTGATTTCGTATATTCCTCAGGGAATATCCTTTAGGCTTAGGCTTGAGTGCGCCAAAAGAGGTCTTCTTGGGCAACGTAAATCGTTCAGGCTTACTACCAACCTGAATGTGAAAATGCTCTGAGAAGCCTTGTCCCGGAAGTTGGATCACTTTACACCGAACTTATCTATCGCTGGCTCGATTAAGGCAGGCCTTACCTGTGCGGAGTAGTCGGTCTTGTTCACCTTCACGACGCCGTTCTTCGGCATCAGCGCACCGGACGAAGCATCGGATGAGACGGCTTTCACCACGCTCTCCACTTCCGGCCGGCAGTCCGCCTTGGGAAGCTCGGTGATGCCGTTAAAGAGCCGGGGCGCTTTCTCCGTCGACACGTCCTGGAGGTCCTTGTAGTTGAAGAATGCGGACGGTTGGACGGCGGCGAATTGGTTGAAGGCGTAGTTGGCGGCGCCATTCTGTGCGCCCGCGTAGAGGCCGTAGACAGCGGCCGAAGATTGGGACAGGTCCAAGGGCAGAAAACGCTAAATGCAAACAATGCCTCGTAGGTCTAGAGAAATCGTCAAAATCTCAAACATTCGAAGAGGGACGTAGGGGGCTCTAAGCCAGGCGCATAAGCATGCAGGAATCTAGCGGTCTCCTACATTGTACACCTTTCCCAACCTGGAAAATGGTCAAAGGCAACATTTTCCGGTGGTCTAGGCATACAAAGGAGCAGACGCGCTCTGCGAACGTCTTACGACGATAAACAGGCACCGGCCGCGTCTCAAGCTCATATAACGGTCCAGGAATGCTTGCATGGCTAGCGGGCACAACCAAGTTAGTCATATTCGGAATCGGCAACTAGGCATGCTTTACGAAACCCCCGATCAGTCCAGTTAATCCTACTAAGCTTTGGCGCTGGACCCTGGGCTGCCTTACAGGGCCGTAGCCAGGATTTCAGGATAAGGGGTGCGGGGGGGAGGTCGGGAACAGGGGGGTGACCCCTAAAATGGGTCAAAATGGCCTCAAATCACTAAAATAACGCTAAAAATGGCATATTTAGTTAGCCTTTATTAACTATTTTAGACTTGTTTTAGCTTAATTTTTCAACTACTTTAAAAAAAATTTTCTTCGCCAAAGGGTCCCCCCACTCCCCGCTAAATACGGCCCTGCTGCCTTACCGTGCCGTTCTCTAAAATCACTGCCGTTCCATTTTTCGGAATTGTGAAACCGTTGCACTAAGACGGCAAAAACGGCACGACACGGCAAAGGGCGAAACTCGGGGGCGTGCGGTGTTCTGTTCTATGCTAACCTCCCACCGTACCTTTTTTTCTGTTCCATGTAAGGCACGGAACACACGGAGCAGCAACATATGTCACTTTCGAGTCCTAGCCCCTACCTACACGCATTTGAGCGCTAATCATTCCGAATACCTATAAAGACTCTAGCCTGCTCTCATTGCCCTACAAAGGGCACCGGTCGACACTTTTCGGCTCCGGTCCCGACTCGCATTCCTTACCGTCGCTGTCAGGGAGTGCGTCAGCGAAGAGGTCATCGGTGCTGGGCTGGGCAACACCCGCTTCGGAATGCACACGTCGTCGTGGACGCGTCGATCGGTTCACGATCAGTGGGGTGAAAGTGCGCGCTGCACCGCGCAGCACTGCTGCTCCCACCGAAAGCGAAAGTGGGGCGCGCGGCGCGGCGTAAAAGACGTAAGCGGAACGCTGCGCGTTGCGGCGCGGCACGTCGTGCTTCTGCTGCTGCTGCTTACAGCGGAAAGCGACACGAGGCGAACTTCCCGGGGAAAGGGAAAACGGCGCGTGAACGAAATCGAAAATCCCCACCACTTCCCAGCTTCCCAATCGGTCGCGGCGGTCGCCGCACATGCACAACCAGGTCACCTAGATTTCGCTGCGGCGGAATTACGCGAGATGAAAGCGAGTGGAGCGCCCCTCCGGGGGACCAGTTCGCCCGGCTTGCGGTGCCGGCACCGACTGGCACCCGCACGCCCGAAGCGGGTCATCTCCTCCTCCTCACTGGCGAGGAGCCCTTGAATCGCACCCGTTCGTCGCGGAATCCGCCGCGCCGCGCCGAACGGGTCTCGCCGCCGGGCGACGACGCCAGGATCGGTGTCATCCTGGCGCAGCGCGCCTGGGTCATCGGCGTCCGGTCTTCCTTTCGAGGAGGGCGACGCGCTGCACTGCGGCGCTGCGACGAGAGGTGACGATGATGGCGGCGCGGCGTAAGCGGACCGGTGACCGTCACACGGCGCGGGTGAAAACTCGGTCAATGTGACGCGATGAAAGGGATGAACGCCGCCGGCGGGCGACGTGTGTGTGTGAAGAGGGAAAATCACCGCGGAACGAAAGTGAAAATCAAATCCGCGTTGCCGCAAGATTTTGAGGATGTGACCGGTGGATGACCTTGTTTCGCGTCTCTGGCGCTCTCTTCACGGTCGCACTTCTCTTGCTGCCCTTGACCGCTCATGATGAACCAGTGCTGACGATAAGTTCGGCAAAAGAAAGCACAATGCAGAAGGACATCTACTGACCTAACTGAGACCGCAGCTAAGCCCACACGCGAGATTCCGGAAACCCCTCCGCCGTACCGTACTTCGTGCCGCAGAGTACGGCAGAAAAATGGTACGGCAAAAAAACGGCTGCTTAAAACTGCACAAAAGGCGCCAATTTTCCGGCAGTACACTACGTCACGGTGACCGGAACGGAGGACAGTAGACTACCGAAGCCTAGACTGTCATACTCCTATGACACACGAGAAAAGGATCCTTGTACCCAAAGTCTTGTGCCGCCCCTTTTAACGTACCAGCACGCATGCATTAGTTCGGTCCCGCTGTGTTCTGTCACAACACGTAATTGCAATCGGTCAATTCTGCATCATATGAATTTCACACACTTTTTGCGTATCTAAGTCCAAGCCTAAGCCGAATGCGCCTAGATACCGAGCAGTTTAGAAACATGACAGCAAAGTCAATTGATTTTTGTGTCTCTTAGCCGGACCGAACGTAAAGGACCGAAACTGCAGAGTGAAAACACTAGGACCGGAACTACCATTTGTCCTATTGCCGTCTGGCCAATATACTTCAAATGAAGTTCTTGTAGGTTCCAGAGAACTTTACTATCTGTTTCCGTAGTACAAGAAGGTTCACTAGCCTCCATTCGTCTAGCATGTTCCTCTAACGCATTACATTCATCTTCATCTGCTATCTTACTTTACGTTCGCCAATAAAGTGTTTCAAGCTTCCTTCTGAAGGCGAAGCTGTCTTTCTGCTTTTCTACCTCGTCCATCCAACTGCCCATTAGCAAGCTGGAGATCGCGCTTCTTTCCGGCGCTATTGCGATGGGGTGTTGAAAGGTGCGGGACGCGATGTGAAGGTCAGGTTATCCAACGATGACGCCGCACTCGTGACGTGGTGATAGTCGACCCGAAGCGATCGAGAAGGCGATCTATCACGCGACTCGTGACGTCGACATTCTCATCTCGCGAACGAATGGGTTCTTCCCATTATGGGGCTAAGGGACTAGGGATCGGCATACCTCTTCCCGTACCGTAAAGCCTTAGTGGTCGTCCTGAAGCGTACCGTAAAGCGGTGGTTAACGTAGCTATGGACCATAACCTTATAAGGCTAATGAAAGCCGTATTATACAATTACGGCCGTTCTGGAATTTGTCAATGCACGCAAAAAGACCCTGGTGCGAAATAGTGTCACTATATAAAGTGGTCTGTAAGAAACTTCCTCACGAATATTACGACCAGTGCGGTTAATGCTTGCTTAGTTGCCACCGACTGGAACCTTTGCGTAAAAAAGCCTAGGATAACATGCCGACCCGTTAGAGTAGTAAATTCTGATAAAGCAGCTTTTCATCTGCCCTTGTTTGTCTTAGTCGTAGCCTTTCAGTGGGACGATATTGCGGCGTAGTCGTTAAACGGTTAAGGTTTACCCCAGAAATGACTCTTTCGCGCGTCCTAACAGTGCCATATGTCGTTAACGCCGAACGATTGCCTTGAACGATCCGCCGGATGTGGGTATGGACAATACAAAAATAGCGTCTTGAAACAAAGTTCTGATGCATGAAGTTTGAAAGCAGTAGCGCTATAGCACAAACACTAAGTCCTTAGTGCAAGTAGCGGCACCGGCCCGCCATTTTATCGGTTACAACAGCGGACGAACGAAGGCGGTTTGCCTATCGGATAATTCCATGTCGCACTTCGCATTGTCGATGCGACAGTTTGCGTCGAAAGAAGCAAGTAAGACATCTTGATTCGACGCGACCATCGTCACCGACTCGGAACGTCACAATATTCTGAAGAGCATAGGAACTGTGCGGGTCGCAACATCGTTCTCACATCCTCATATTTGCTTGGCACAACGAAATTCGCCGCTGCCGTCTCGCCTAAACAGCAACGAGCAACTCACCTGATGATCTCGCAGCTGATCTGATTGTTCGGCATTGTAAGATTCTCTCAGGCATCCCTCCTTCCCGAAGTATACTATGGAATCTCTAAGCTGCCGACCAACGTAGACTACCTTTGTTCTTCTCCGTTCGCTCCTTTTCCCGATAGGTCAAACCCGTTCCCGTTAAGTCTCTTCCGGTTATTATTTGAACGAAATTTGCTTCTGCGGTTTTCGTTCGACTTGGTAGTGCTCACTGGCAACTTAGCCGGGAAAAACTGCATGGGAGCAAAGTGTGACGCTAAATCGGCGAAGAGTGCAGCCAATTTCGCTCACCGATGAACGCGCAAACATAATCAGTGTTCTTTTTCGCAAAAATTGCTTCATCGAGCGGTGCATTTTAAGCTCATTTTAAAATGTCGTCGGCTCGTATTCCCCTCGCTAAGCCGTTGACTTGGGGGGTCTACGCCGGAGGGACGCCGAACAGTGAACGTGGGAAGACATGCAGTCGCAGCAGCGTGAGCAGTTCACCAAAGATTTGCTCAGGACAACATGAGGTCCAATAACTACTTTGAGCAGTGCGTATAGTAGCGATTAACCCTCGTTATTTAGTCGACTTATCAGTTCACCGGGCTTCTCTACTCCAGTTTCGAAATAATTCTGTCTTTGAGCTATCGAAATGCTACCGCTTGAGCTTCTAAAGGTCATCTTCGGCGCACTGTCCAGGGACGATTTGGACGCCCTGATGTTCGCCAACGTCTCGTTCCGCGACATCGTCCTTCGCGACTTCGTCAAGCAGCCTTTTCGTTACTTTGCATCCTTGAAAGTCTATCAGAACGAGAGCTACGTGCTTGTTCGTACCGCGGAAAACAAGTATGTTTGCCGGGACAACGATGACTTCGGCCGTCGTATGCGACTCGCGCGCGTTGGCACACTAGAGTAAGTTTTTCGCCATCTAGAGGTGATGCACCGTAACGTACTCAGTACCATGCCGTTTTGCGCATTTACGGCAGATATAACGGTAACTAGGGGGTCAGTACGGCATAAAGGGCGATACATGTGCCAGGAAATGTCGTGGTCATGCCGTTTCGTGGCGCATTTTTTTAGTAAGTTATGTGTTGTGAGTAAGCGTCGGTAGGCGAAGGCATAAGCTTAGACCGTTTGATTATGCTTAGGCTCAGGCTGTTTTCTTAGGCGAACCTAAAGCTAAGGTTTGTAACTTAGGTTTGAGTATAGGCTTAGGCACTTTCTTTATTGCTTGGCCCCATGCCCCCAAACGGCACTGTGACCAGTAAGCGTTGGCATTTGACCGTTGTGACCGTTGTGCAAAAGAATTAGGTTGTCAAATACGCTCTTCGAGGAGAATGTTTTCAACACTCTGCTGCCACTCAAGGACGCTTGGCGCGACGGAGGCATCGACATGTGGTGCAATTTCGCTTCTCAAGCGCTATTCGAGCGGGCATTCAACGAGCTGCTCTTCTGCAAGAGCATGTTTGTCATTACCGGTGTGGACGGGGAATTACGCCATCCCTTTCTCGCGCTCCACGCTGTTCGTGAGTGCACTTTGCTTCGCGGTTTTCGCCCTCCAAGCCCGCTCACCGTGGTGGAAATCGTCGAGTGGCTGAACGTGAACGCTCGTTCTAATGAACCCAAGTACTTGCAAATTCGTGCGGATCAAATCAGAGGTAGCGTCGAAAATTTTATCGAGCAGCTGAGGACGGTAAGCATTGGTGAGGAGATTCGGATTCGTCTTTGGGAACCGGGCCGCTTTGAATGTTGTGGGCGAAAAGCTTACAAGGCCTGAGCCCCGAACTGTAGTGCCGTTACGGACATTACGGAACAGTGCTGCGCAGGTTCTGGTCGGGAAGGGGGGGGGGGGATCTAGGTCCAGGGCCTGGCCGTCGAAAAAAGGCCCATATCGACTTTCGATGGCCCGTCGCGGTGCATAATCAGACAAAAATTTTGCGTATTTCCGCGCATTTTCCCTTCAAAAGTTTCTTTAAATCGTCGATGCACAATTGGAGTTTCTATGAGGAACGGGAAGTTTTGCTAGCGCCCTTTTCTAGGAAAAAGGAGCGTCCTGGTCCTGTGGGGGGAGCTAGGTTCTTAGCAAGGACCTGAGGTGTGCCCAACCCTGTGACGAAAACACTTTCCTTTTCCACTATACTTTCTGTAGAGCCCTGACCCAACCAGGCCCATGTCCGCCTGCTATACTCCTAATGCTATTTTCCTGAGAGTCATGCTACGAACTAAAGGTCGCCAAACGTACATGCCTTCAGGCCGTATCGTACCGTACTATTGGTACGGTGCAAGGAACGCATGCTCAGGACAGTATGGGGTACGGTACGACTCCAGTTTCCTCGATAGTTAGTACTAGTACGGGCCGTACTAGTGCCGTACCATACCGTATGTGTGGGTCAGTACGGTACGGTACGCGTGCCGATCTTTACTGCGAACATGGTAAAAAGCATCAATTTTCTATCGTACCTCTACGCGCGTCATTGCTGGAATGAATTTGTTCCAACACACTTTTTTTGTTCTCCAACTTGATAAAGCCATGTTCCAGGACTTCCTCGAATCTACTACAACTCGTCGTTACAGTCTGTGGATCAGTGCAGACGCGTACGTTGGTCTCTCGGGCCAGTTCACCAACAGAGACACTTCGGAAGTGCTCGTCATCAGCCTATACGGTACCGACGCCACGACTCGTTCTGTCGAAGTGGCGCGATTCCGGCAGACGACCAGTGGGCTCTGCCTAACGACGCGTCGCAGAGGACGCTGATTCTAATGCCGCTTGTTTTTCATTGCAACTCCTTTGATAAATTTGTTGCGCTTCTCGTTTGTTGTTATTACCAGGCAACCCCCATGCGACGAGCCGTGACAGACTGAGAGAAGTTCTCCTTCTTGCCCGCTGTAGGAAGCATGCGATAGCGGGCTCGCTATAACATGGAAGTGGACCCCCCTTCCCACCTCTTCATGACCCCCATGCAAAAACAGACGTTAGTTTTCAGTTCTACATGCAATTCCCCTTTTGTCGTGACCCCCGTATACACCGCCTCAAAAAATGAACGTTCTTTTCAGAAACTCCATGCTTGAAACCTCCAGGGACCAATTTGGCAGAATATCTTGTTCTTACCCGTTATGTGCATGCTTGCCGATAACGCTCGCAATCGCATGCACGCAGGACCCTACATATCCAGATAGCCAGATCCCCGGCGACACCGCCTTAAAAATAAGTATATTTTTTTCAGAATATCCGTGCTTGAAGTCCCCTCCTGGGTTTGATTTGACAGAATATCTCCTTCTTACCCGTTCCTGCATGCGAGCATAGCGCTCGCTATGACATGGAGGCAGAAGTCCGGTGTTGCAAATTTGACCGGCCATAACTTTTTTCAAGGCAAGCGAGTCGGCTGAAACTTTCCAGTTTTACACAACTTTAGAAGGCCTATAGAATGATACCAAACTTGACACGGTAGTCAAACGGACATAGTCCAACGCTTTAGTGTATAAGGATCTTTGCGTGGACTCGTTCTGTCAAAGTGGTGCGATACCGGCAGACGACCAGGGATCTCAAACCCCCCCCCCTGGTTCCAGGAGGTACCCCCTGGTTTTGGCTTTTTGCCCCTGGTTTTCATGGGCAAAACCAGGGGGTAAAAGTCTGTTTTCTTCAATGCAATTTTGGAAAATCAAATTTTGACTTCAATTTTGACAAATAAGGCCCAAAAATCGCTCCGGCGGCGCCTGCGGCGGGCTACATTATGTCAAAGCATTCTGAAAGTCACTATTTAGACCTAGTAAACGGCCAACTGTTGGGGCCTATTGTCCAGTTGAGCCAACACTTGGCGCAGGTGCCGTTTACGGCGTACCATTCACCTGTGAAATCACCTTCTGAAGCCCATAAATTTTATTATTTATGGCATAAAACGTCAAATTTTCAGTCTTATTTTACCAGATAATCCTAGAAATCGCCCTGGCGGCGCCTGCGGCGGACAATTTTTACGTCAAGTAGTTCTGAATTTCACTTTTGCAGGACTGTTCCAGCCATTTATGCACACCATTTTCTGAGCAGACCGCGATTTGTTGAAAAATTCACGAACGGTCGCCAAATATAGCGCATAGTTGTTAAAAGGCATTCTTGTAAACCCCAAATAAAGCTTAAACTACCTGTGGTACAGTTAAGCGGATGCCCCCTGGTTTACCCCCTGGATTTTAGCTGAACCCCCTGGTTTACCCCCTGGATTTGAACTGCTGGGCCCTGGTTCCGG